>JAXGGS010131532.1:0-18847 GCA_035585475.1 Armandia brevis
TGTGTCATATTATAGACTGGAGTACACAGGACATTGATCACAGCCCTGAATCACATGGGGATCGACAAAGGAGGAACCGGAGGCTGCTTCATTTCTTTAGCTAGCATCGATGGTCAGTATTGTTGTACATATATAGAGGTAACTTTATCTGATTTAGTCAAATAGCTATTAGCATAGTTTACAGTGGTGTTTATAGGCTACACGTATTATAAAATCGTTGTCCTTTATTCTAATTGAGTGATGTTCTTATCGTCGTAGCCCTGATAGCGTCTCCGATTGTACCAGTGTATGCTGCCACTAAAGCCGGAGTGGTTCAACTCACAAGAGGATTTTCCGTAAGTCACGATGCTTGACCATCAACATAAAATACAAGGAACAATGAAGTGACAATAATGTATAGAATGCAACGTCGAATGCATTGTTACGGGTAATGTGATTGTCACGCTTAATGAATGATACGCGGAAATTAATTATTTATTGATCGTGTATTCATCCATATTAATTAGTTATTGAGGCGGTCAATCGGGAATATGTTACGCTTGATTATGCAGAATGAGATGCACTTCAAGCGGCATCAGGTGCGCATCCACACGGTCCTGCCAGGAGCAATCAACACCCCTCTGCAGGACAAACTCACACCGGAGATGTGCTACCTCCCTCCAGAACTACTCGGAGTTATCGACAAAACCAAATACATGGGGTACATTAACATTAGAAATTAATCAAGCGTCAGTATACCATTGATTTATTCGATAGTTTATGTATTGTTAGGCGTATCACATTTTAAACCGATTTGTGATTTTTATTGAGCAGCCCTGAACCCGTGGCGGATTGTGTTCTCAGTCTACTGGAGGATAAGGAGAAGAATGGTCAGGTGGTCTTGGTTACTAGATTAGGAGGTGTGGAAACAGTTAACTTTGATCACGAAGCAGACTATATGAGCAAGATGCTCTAAATATTACGAACATGTATAGGAAAGACAATTGTTACACCCAAGTTGAAGCTTTGAAATGAAATAAACACTTTTTTTTATATATATCCACCATGCGTTTTCAGGGGCTTTCTGATTGATCAATAATACTATGATACGGTGTAAAGTTAAAATTTGACCTGTAGTTGATTATATATATGTTGGTGTTGTTGTTGAATTGTCACACATTGTCACACTAATCAATAGTTATAAGTCCGGGTGACAATGAAACACTTATTCACTTAAAGATGAACGCAGAGTTATGTAACAAATACACAGGGGCTTTTCAAGGGCCAATGATGATATCGACTTCTGAATAAATATAAGATACTACAGATATATGCACCTGTCTTCATTGTGCATCTGATATAAACATGACAGACATTATCTAATAAGCGTGCATCGTGCAATGCATAATTAATAAATAACAGTTACATGTCGGACCCCTGGACGTTTAGCACTCACTACAGGAAGGTTGAAATGATAGAGGGAGAAACATATTAATATATTGAAGGCACCTCTCCGAAGATGGCGTATAACTTCATATTTGTATTTATCATGCTGTTATATGTCAGAAACTATGGGGCAGATGGAGGTAAGAATTACTGTTCTTATTCGAATTATTAATATTCAGTCGTTTTTACAACACGTATACAGCTTGATCTATATTTGTTCACCAACAATTAATAACTGTGGTTATCCCTTTAGCTGATAGAAGATTGCTGCTGAGCAGAGAAATTGTTGGCGCTTCGGCCACATGGATATCAGGTATGTGGCCATTAGAATACACATACATGTATGTATACAAATCATTTTCTGGAAAAATGCCCGCATGTATTCAACGGGAGAACACATTTTCTTCATGGCATTTCTAAACATATTGGATAAGATACACCCGTGCCTGTGACAAATTGTATTCTTTGTTTTCTGTAATAAAAAAGGGAACTCTAGTAGCTTGGAATATGTTGACACATTTGACGGTGAGGTGAATATGACCTCCCTGGAACTGACAGGGACGGGGGACTGGCTCTGGCTGAACACAACCACTGGCACCTGTCTGGATAACATCGAACTGTGCTCTAACGATGGTTTCACTGGTATGGATTGCTGTTAAATTAATCAATCCATAACCTATATATTAGAGTAGTCATTCGTATCCATTCATTGCGAATTTTTATTTATTAAATTCTTCTTTCACCCAGCCCATTGTCTACTTCTTGAATTACTTAACCTTTCATATTGTAGTTGCCTTTTGGTTTAAGAAGACGGACCCGGCGCCAGGCGTTTCAGATTATGAATATTATTTTGTTACCGGATTTCATGAGAGGTCACACAACGGCATCTATTTCCGTTACTCGCCTCTCACCAACGTGTACGACATTGGCGTAACGGTTTACGACATCGACTGGAAGATCGGCTTCGCAACCGATGCGACCGATCACTGGGCTTGGTAGTGATACACAATTACACATACATCGGATTCAAGAATAGCTACATCTGCAGGAAGCCAGAATACATGATTCAAACTTGTTTTCATAATATTCATAGGTTTATCCGGGTCACTTGGAGTGCCCCAGATGGATTGAGTTTGTTTATAAACGAGAAACTGATTAAACACACGTATGGTCTCGCATCGCAGGTAAAACTCTAGACAGGAAAAATGCTTCTACATTGTCTATGAATTTTGAAAAATCTAAACATTTGATTGATCCTCATTTTCATCACAGGAAACGACATTCACGAATAAATCGCGGGTTGTGATTGGACGGAAATCGGCCCGATCCTCGGACCCCGATAGCCCGGCTAGCGCAATCATCTCCGAGATTTCATATTGGGAAAGCAATGTTACTGTCGCAGATTATTACCGTGCGTATGAAACAATATTCATCACATTCAAAAGCGTGCAATTATTTGCGAAATTATCTGTAGCATTAATTTTTTACGTAATTTGACATTACACGCATCTAAATTTCTAATTGTCATTCGAATATTTACAAAACATTCACAATAAATTATACATGCTGCGAGTAAAGTGCTACATATATATTCACAATGTCCGCAGGATGTCCCGTTGGTTATCAGCACGTGTTCTCCACGTATGACGCGGGGGGATCGTATTGTTATCTCTATCAGACGTACCCGGATGGACCGGACCCACGGGCCACGTGCGCTGCGGAAGGCGCAGCTCCCGGGTTCATACCGGATGACGGGCCACCCGAAGATCCCGCTGTCACACGGGCCATACTAGACGGAATGTCCGATCAGCCGTACTACATGGACATGTTCGGCGACTCGGTGGGTCACAGTTTGCGTATTGTCCTGTAGCTGCATGATTCAGGACCTGTGAATTATTAATATACACGCATCACCTAATAGTTATATAATAAAGTAGCTCCGCCAATAGACCATTCACAGATACATATATAAGTGCGTGACAAACTACCGAGCCAATTAATCCAGAAGTCGCTTAATTTTCGATTAAGGCAATTTGAATAACGTTCAGTTTTTGTTTTTGAATGCTTTACTACCGTCGCATGTTATTAACATGGGGTTCGCATGGGCATTGGTGCCGTGGCACCTCATTAGTTTAACACACATATATAGATGTTTGTGCATCTGTGCACTTACAAATATCTGTGTATATATGTGAAACTGGATCAACCTGGGATAGAACCCAGGACCCTTTAATCCGAGCGCCAGCGGCGTTACCCACTGTACCACTCTGTCTCACTCAGTTCAAGGTGTTAACCAGTCTATTCGCATACCGTTTTTGATGATCACTCAATTAATAATCATCAGATTTTTTTTCATGGGCAGAAACACGTACATGACATTAACTAGAATGCTACACTTATGGATTCAAGGATTGAAGGATTCAAGGATTTTTTTGCATTATATATAGCCTACGGCCATGTCAGCATAGCGACTGCTCAATTTTACAACCATGGACCCTCAGTTTGGGAAGCATGCATGTATAATTATTTTTGGTATTTTGACAGAATGGTGAATATTACCCCGACTATCCTGGGTTTGTCATGCCGTTCGAGAGATATGGAGTTAACTACCCGGACATTAATGACCCCGAGTGTGTGGTGATCCAATCGGAGCGGATGTGGGCGGCCCCGTGCGTGTCCAGCAACTACTCCAATTATCTGTGCATGAAGAGGCCTCTGCTAAGTATGCGCACTGTATCCAACCTTATACCACTTTTAATAATCACATTGATTATGTGTCGCCCATATATTACCAGCTGTTTAAACGACTGTATACTCATACATATATAGCTGTGTTTGGATAAATCATATCACCACCTTGACTTTGATGTTCATTTCTGTTTCAGCGAACCCGGGATATCAGTGTATGAACGACACTGATCAGAACTTTGAAGAAATATTTCCCACGACCTTGGATTGTTCTGACGCTTGTGCACAGGAAAATACCAGGTAGTAATAATTGTTATTTCACAATCTTGATGACTCAAACTTTAGCTCATCCTATATCCATACATCAACTAGATTGGTCGTTTAGTTTTCGATCACATACTTATAATAATCTTCCTACATTAACGCGTACCCTATCATCTGATTAGTCATTAGCTGTTGACCGGAGGCAAAGAATTAATATACACAGGCCTAGTCTTAAGAACAATTACTGAAATTAGCGAAAAATTGAACCGGGCTACTGAGCTCCTATACCATATATTCCTTCATCTTACATATATTAATACATAGAGAGTAAACACGCGTTAAAACACAACCTTCCGCTTAAATTATACTCTCTCAAAAATACATTGTTAACTATGTGTAAGATCTACCGTCTTACCCTGATTCACCATAAGTTTCCAGTATTGGGCTGTGGATACCGAGACACAAGGAGCGTGTTACTGTGGCAACGAGACTGCTTTAAACGGATCTGCCGCCGTTCAGCTGAGTAACTGTGCCGACGCACACAATGTAACGGCTACTCCTGATACACAAAACCTCATGTAAGTCCTCTGCACATTCAATAATTTGTTCATCATATAAGCAGACAACTTACATATGTACAACTTACAACTACGAAACTAACAAACTCACCATCTTGTTATGCCAGTGCTCAATGAACTTTTGAAATGGTTGGTTATATAAAAGGCTTCCGATTCATTTCTAAAAGTGTGTGCATACTCTTACGCTATCCCATATGGCGTCATTCAAATGAAACTACGAGCAAGGAAAACCTAAACTCATCATAAAGAAATGTCGGTTTTACTCAATATTATCTGGATTTCGCTGGCAGAGTAATTCTCACAGTCTTTCACGATTATATGACATGATGTATATATCTGCGTGTACATAATTTATACTTCAGGTATGTATATGTGATTGCGCCAGTTGTAGCAGTGGCCGAGCCAGCGATAACAACCTTCGATATACGTTATTCGCGAGAATCAGATTACTCAGAAAATAACAAGATGGTGATTGGCCACTTAGCGATCATAACATTAAAAACATCAGGTGACAGAATTCACGAATCTAATCAAATACAAACAAAGCTACGCAAATCAGCAATTTATTTATTTATTATGTTGGAATTATCAGTGCTATAATTCGATATAGCTGAAACAGCCTATTTAAGAATTTCCTATTACTGACCATCTTATACGGTTTCGGTTTGACTCAGTGCATGTTGAGGACATTTCGATGACAATCAACGATGAGGAGCAGATCAAAGATTGGAACCAGAGTGCAGGATCTTTGACGTTTGAGTTTAACATGACAGACGCAGGGGAGATCAAAAGGGTTCCGATTCGGTAATTAACCAAACAATCCATATCAATCTAAAGTTGTTATTTCTAATTGTTACTCGAGTGTAGAATTGAACATATTATATGTTGGTGTATTAAATTATTTAACAGAGTTCGCGGAAGGGAGGTGGAATTAGCAGCTTCGTTATCACGTTTCCTTGTGTTTGATTTTATTACGAATCTGACCATAACTGCGCCCACCGAGATAGAGTCTGGTCAGACATTGTATTATAGGTAAAGCCAATGTAATAATTATGATTAGATAAAGATCAACTGTTATGTATCACCTAAGACATCATGTCCAGTCATCAAAATGTGATAACGTGCTGTCTTGTATGTGACTAATCGGAATATAGTTTTCCAGAATATATGTCAAACGTCTAATCCATCAATGAATTTTCATTATTTTTCAGTTGGGAAGGAACCGGAGGATTTGGAAGCAAGATATCGATGTATTTGGACGGTAACGCGTGGACGCTTAACATGTACCTGAACTACCCGACTGGTTCACGTGTTGGTTCCAGTCGAATAAGCTCGGGGACATACATCACCTCCCCGGGCGTCCACACACTGACACTGAAACTCGAGAACGACGTGTCGTCCTTCACAACTGTGCACTACTACACCGTAAACGCCCCCTCCACCACACTACTTCCTACAGATACCACCTCACTACTTCCCTCAGATACCACTTCACTACTTCCTCCAGATACCACCGCAGTTTGCAGGTTAAGTATCGGTTTGCCCGCGGCTACATCGACTGCACGCGGAAAACTAGATTTCACTTATCTTGATAGCATGACGTTTGTGCATGACGTCACGAATGCGTGCGGAGCAGTTGTCCAGTGCGTGTGGGCCGTGTATGACATGCACGGAGCCTCCTCATCGGTGTACTCGGCCGTCGGTAGCCCGCCATTAGTAGTATCACCCAGCGACGTGCTGCTGCCTCCTGGCGAGCTTTACATGCTTTACATATCCACGTGTTATGCTGCAGTGGATGTTATCAACCTGGGACAGACACGTGCGTATTTCAGTATAACCCAACAACAGGCAACTCAAGCTCCGAATCTCCAGCCAAACACAGCTGTGGCTCCTTTACTGCCTCACAATATAACCATTAGGTACTGACATAATACAATATTCTTTTAAGATTACTCGTAAACTGGTTTACACAATCGCTATATTTATACCAGGGTTGTTTTTGATTGTGTTTCACGCATTGCTTCGCATTTCAGTTGCTTGTCAAACTGTGACGTCAAATTAAATCCTGATCAGAGCTCGGGTTTTGAAGCTGTTGCCCCAGCAACCGGACAGTTAACTAACTATGTGTGGACGCTTTATACAGATTCTGTGATCGGATTTGTGTCGGCGCCTATAATCAAACATATGTTAAACGGTAAGTATCATAACATAAACACTTGGCATGATCAGTTTATAAGTAGATTATTACATATCGATTTTTATGAGTGTATAAGGTGTCTATACTAAGGGATCTAAATATGAAACACGTAATACTATTCAGTCATGTAATATCTCATGCTGTTGGGATGACTTTCTTCTTAAGCCTATATTTGGACTTACTTCTATATATCATTGCATATTTTATATCTACCACATACTCTACGTTCAATTTGCGTTTTACTTCAGGTGTTCTCTCTTCTGGCATAGCCTTCGCGCCCCGTGCGTTTACCCCCGGACTCTCGTACAAACTGTGTGTAGCACAAATAGACGCCGATGCACAACAACTGGCCAACGATTCATATATGTTTCATGTTAATTATCCACCTTATGACGGGATGTGTTCAGTCTCTCCACCATCGGGTAATCACCTCGACCTTTTCCTAGTATCAATACAGGATGATAAATAAATATCCATGTTTTCGGACGAGGTGATTTCTTCAAAATCAGTTTTAGACGTCAACATGCAAACATTGCTTCTGGAGTTAATCCGTTACCTTCGCATTTGATCATAACATATACGAAATCGTTGTTCCGCTTCTCAAAATCAGGAATTGCTCTACAAACAAAGTTTGTGTTTGAATGCTCTGGTTGGAGAGATGAAGGGACCTCATTAACGCGACCAGGACATGATGTTGCTCCTTCACAATATACATATGAGTTACAAATGGATATCGGACTTAAATTGATATATTATACAGGTAATACACGTTCAAATGTATCTATATATTGGTCTGATGATAGGAGCTTCAATTAATATGGATATTCATCAGTGTTGATATAATTGAGTCCTGAGTCGATTTTTACTTAATTTAGATTCATTAAACACAACGGGCATACCACTGGAGGCTGGTTTGAAAGGGAATGGTTTTCAAGTGGAAATATTGGTCAATGTTGTTGACGACTATGGGTGTCAGGCGACTATTAGTCTTAACGTCGAGGTTAAAAACAATGTGCATGATGAACCTATTTTCACATTGCCGTATACGTAGGTAAGAGAGAGCAAGAAACTTTAATTATTTAAAAAAGTAAACTTATACTTGTAGGTGATGCCCATGCTCCTCGAGGTTACAGACGATATTTCTGAGAAACTGGGTTTTATTAACGAGAGCATATCCACATTATCAGATTTACCGATGGCAGAGTCCCTGCAGCTGATTGCCACTGTTGCCTCAGTGCTGAATACATACGTAAGTTATGTACATCATGCTTGTAATAATGTATTCAACAAGTTCTCCGGTAAAATCGCGGAAGGTATAAATTAATGGAATATGCTGTTTTATTTTGGTAAATATTTAATTGAACACAAAACTTATTATCCAATCCATAGCATACTATATTTATATATTTTATATCTATTTATATTCAGATTTTGTCACATACACCCAACAACTTAATATCTTGTATGAGATAAAAGTTAAATAAAAAAATCTGAAAAAGTCAGTATCCCAACAAATACATTTACCAAATAGTCAATGACAGAATTATGTGTTCATCTGGGAAATCGAAATGACTCCACCCACTCCCAATACAAGTGTATCAACTGATTTCCAATAAGCTTATCTCAATCGATAAATATACGTGTTTGCGTTGTTTGAGATTAACTTTCTTCCGTAGAGTGAAACAGTAAACCATACATCTGGTGGACTACTACCTGTAGACAGCTGGTATAATAACAGATTACCAGATGCAGAAGTAATTAACGGTACTATCCACCATTTTTCATTTGAAGAGATGTTACAGGGACAGGAAGGCCCAACAGAGACAACTGTTGCCATCCGGGAAGTTAGTAATTTATTCATCAAAGTCAATTTATGACATGAATGATTTTAATGCAATTGTATTGCCTTTAGAGGATTTAGAATAATCGATTCATGAATGTTTTTGTAGATGAAGGACTCGATGCTTGATTTTCTTGATGATGCGTCGAACACGACTGAATCGCTGGATGGCTCAGAGATAAGACTGATCTCCAGCGCTTTAGTGGAAACAGCTTTCGTGAAAGACCACATTACAAGTGGCGGAAAGGTAAGAGGAATATTTGCATCTAATTCTAAGATTCGAATAATAATGCAACTAGTCCAGCAGTCCAATATACATGCAGGATTTACATTTCAGATTAAAGCGACCGCAATATTGGCGACGTTAATTAATCACTCAAAGAACGCATCGGACACAGGCGACAAACAGAAAATCACAATGGGTTTGCATCTAATGTTTATAACGCATCAAAATTCTCACTGGGAGTATTACCATTAAGTTAACATGATATAATCAACCTTGTTTGTTATCATTGCAGCACTGTTTGCCAGTTTGAATACCATCATTAGGGTCACGAGCACTGACAAGACGGTGTTGAAGTCAGAAGAATGGGCTAGGACAGAAACCGTAGAAACTGTCGATGAACAGTTGGGCTCCGACAAGGAAAGGGAAAATTCCCTAATCACAGACGCCGAGAGAGAGTTCTTGTATCAAAAGGAGGTTCTGAAAGAACAACTGAATCTAGAGAGTCAGCGCAATTTGGTAATAATAATACAATTTCAAATAAAAGAACATCTCTGTATTTATGATGTGTAAAGCGATTCTTGCTAACAAACATGATAGGTGTGATTTAAAAGTCTGAGATTCCTTTTTTTGGTAGGCCAATCAAACAAGCCCAACCCTAGGTAATAGTACCTTGGATATAATGAAATACCTGTTTGATATCACTGCCCCAGGACAGTTCCCGCCAAACATTGATTCATCAGGATCCACTCTGACTGTTGTCAGGGGCAGCGGGAGAGGATTCACTAACACAACCCTGCAGACCAGTCAGGGTACTGCAGTCAGGATGGTCAGACCCGACAACGGGGACCTCGAGTCGGTGTCTTCGCTCGGGCTCGCGGCGTTCGACCACAATCCCTATCCGGACACCGACGACACCACCGGTCTGGTGGTGGTGACGCTTGATTCTGGAGACCCGGCCGGTGATCAAAGTGTCAAACCCACGATCAGCTTTCCAAACCCGGCCCAACCACAGATCTACACCTATACACCATCGCTGGAGGATGCAGATTCCTCTCTTATGTCTCAACATAAGTAAGTAAATCTCTATGCGTCAAAACTCTTGAACCGATGAAACATGCAGGCACGATTATTCTAATGCTTTTGCATAAAGCATTTAATTCAAACAACATGAAGATATGTTAAAATGTGATGAAATGCTACGATCAAAAAACATATACAATGGAAATAATAGAATCTAATGGGGTGCCTGTTTTCCCTTTACTGCCAGATTGACTGTGAAAACCGTTGGCACCGCTCTGATTCTTGATCTACGACTCAATAACACACTCCCTTGTGTGTACGATGTATATTTCCGATATGATACTGCTCCAAACTATGATGAGTATGAGTATTATGGTAACTTGGCACTTCTAACTGGGGAGACAGAAAGTATTGTCATACCTAAAGAATATATCACCCAGATAGGCAGAGTATTCATAGGTCTGAAGCAACTCATCATAGGTATGATTAATTCCTCCATATTAAATACGACTATAGATCTGGCTTACATGCCAATAAAAAACTCCTATTCAGAATCAATCTCAACATGAGTGGACCAATGTCAAATTTAAACTTTCGGTGATTTGCTGTTAAATTTCAAGTTGAAACTAACTCAACCACTCGGAGACGTCGTACGCGTAGTTTGCACAGTTCAGATGATAGCGTAGAGCAACAAATTCAAGAGACTCTTGGACTACAAGATTATGTGCTGTTCGATCCTACCTATTTGTTAGAGAGAGGTTTACTGGAGTCAAAGTAAGATATTAAGACAGATAAACAGATAGGCTTACACTCCAATGCAGTATCTATCCGCTTCATATAGCTGATTGTAGAACCGATATCTACATTGTATATAGTTACTTTCAAGATATGATATGTTAGTATTCCTTTCCAGTGCGTCAGTGGATTCTATTGTTGATGTGAATGGATTGTCACTTGATCCTGACTTGATAGAAAGCATTAGGAACGCAATATCTTCATCATATCAGATACAGGTGGCTTCCGCAGGATGCCGAGCTTATCATGCAGAAAACGATACCTGGGATTCAGACACCTGCAGTGTCAGTATGAGCCAAATTCCTTAAATCCTGTTTATTTCAAATGTTATTTCACCTCCAAGATATGATGATTATAGCATGTATAATGTAATTTGTGTTAACGCCTGTAGCCCGGACTGACGTCTACCACAAGTGTGTTAGAATGTGAATGTGAAGCCCAGGACTCGGGAACGTGGACCATTGCAGCCTCTATAACTCTGGCACCGAACATGATCGACTTTAGCTCGGTGTTTAGTAACTTTGACCCAAATAACATCGGTGTTCTGGCCGTGTGTGTGGCTTTGATACTCATGACTATTCCTGGTCTGGTCTGGGCACGAAGGAAGGACAAGAAAGACCTAATCAGGGTTAGATATCCGTCGATTTCACCAATATTTTGAAATAATATATAATCAATTTTATTCGAATAATACTCCTCACTTGCTATATATTTGACAAATGCCAAAATACCTGAAGTGTATGCATGAAGTGTTGTTTGAAAGTTCTTTCGTTAATACTAATATGACATATACAATGTATAGCACTTAAAATCAATATCCATTAGCTTGTAAGCACTCATCTTGTGTTAATTGTTTTGCTCAGACCAGCGTTGCTCCTCTATTGGATAACAAAGCCAGTAGCACACACGAGTATCTGGTGGAGGTTTACACGGGGCTGAGATTCGGGGCGGGCACGCGGTCACGTGTGGGGCTTGAGGTGGCGGGAGAGAGTGACAGCTCGGGCGCCAGGTCCCTGAACGATGGCGTCAGGTTTGGTTTCCAGCAGTCTAGCGTGATGAGGTTCATGATGACCACACCTGACTCCCTGGGGGCGCTGAGTGCTGTGAGGGTGTGGCATGATAATACAGGTGAAGGCAGAGCCAGGACCTGGTTTCTGGACAGGATCGTGATCACTGACTTGCAATATGGCAAAATGTAAGCTGTTTTTATCACCTACTATATCTTATAAAACCATTGAAAGAAGTAGATACTCTTTTGTAATTTCACTATTTCACTTTGGGGTTGACATTTCAGATACTTTTTCTTGTGCGGTCAGTGGTTTTCGATAAGCTCAGGACTGCAAAAAATACTTCCGGTCAAATCCGATAAACTTCCGCAGTTCGGACAGAGGTTCCAGGCGAACACCCGGACTTCTTTGTTGGACGATCATCTCCTTGTATCCTCATTCATGGGACCGACCAGGTAGGTTATGTCCGCATTCACTATTTAGTTCAATTTTATTTACCAAAAGCTGTATTACATAGATATTGTCGCTTAATAGCCAAATCAAAACACTAATATTCCGCTTTTAAGATAAAAATTAAGTTTTTATCTCTGCAGCGTTATCTGAATATATATATATTACGTGATATTTAAACGCTCAATCTAATTGTCCTTTTTATACAGGTACAATTTCACCCGAGTGCAGAGGGTGTCCTGTTTTTTGTCCTTGTTCTTCATGACAATGATTGCCACCGCCATGTTTTTTGGACTGGATGGAGATGAGGAGCGACCGCTCGGAATCACCATCGGACGGTTTTCTTTCACCCTAAATCAACTCTACATCAGTTTCATCACGGTTATAATAGCTTCTCTGCCAAGTCTTCTCATCACATTGTTGTTCAAAAAGGCTGGCCCAAAATTTAGCCCAAAGTTTGATTTAAGCAAATCACAAGTGTCCAGTTCTAATGTGAAGATTAGTTTTGACAACATGGTTGATCACTTTACGGCCGACAGGATTGATCACCCGCGCTCGGACAAGGAACAATTTAAATCAGTCGGGCTTTGGCCCCATTGGGTGGCCTACATCGCCTGGATACTTGTGGTTCTGTCCATTTTGGCCAGTGGCTTCTTCACAATTCTTTACAGCCAGGAGTGGGGAAAAGACAAGAGCGATGACTTTCTCTCATGTCTGTTTCTATCTTTTTTCCAAAGCACATCGATCATCGATCCATTAAAGGTAAGCTGCAATGCCAGTATGTATAAGATATAAGTGAACACATTCTTATAATTATGTTTACCTACGAATACGATATCATTATTTTAAACATTCGTATTAAGATTCACAAATCAAAAACTCGTTCATTTTTGTAGGTAGTTTTTGTTGCTTCGATATGTTCTCTGATCTTCACC
This sequence comes from Armandia brevis, assembly GCA_035585475.1. Taxonomy (NCBI): domain Eukaryota; kingdom Metazoa; phylum Annelida; class Polychaeta; family Opheliidae; genus Armandia; species Armandia brevis. The sequence continues at coordinate 13,426 of JAXGGS010131532.1, forward strand.
AAACCGGAAGTTACTCTCCGCGATGGATTACCCAAGCTCGAAACAGAAGAATCGTATCCACAGCATAACACAGAGCTCGATATCAACCCGCCGGACGTAATGCCGCCTGAAATGGTGGAATCTTTAAAAAGAAATATAGCACTTGACAGACAAGCGTCAAAGACAATCAAGGAGATACTGGGATATTTATTGATGGTTGTTATCGTGTGGTATATAAGTTATAATATAAAAGACGCTAGGTCATTTAACATCACGCATTTGCTTAATAAGGCCGTCATCAAACAGTCATTCGCATGTTCAACTTGCAAGGGATTCACCGACGTGAGTATATACACTTAATATCTAGCAAATTATGATAATCACATGTGAACTTTATCATCACATCACCGCTAAGTCTTAATAAGGGTTAAGTAGGGTCTTAATTGACGTTTCAGATTAACAGTCGAGCTTTGTTTTACCAATGGATGGAAAACACATTTGCCCCATGGTATTTTCGTCTGGACGATTATAACGGCGACAAACTTCACTGGCGAGACAGAATGTTCATGCAGGTATATCACAATAACTTACTATGCTACTGAATCATAGAACCTACCTGTACATACTCAGGCTTACTTTAATTCTACTCCAACCCTCACAGGACATGGCCAACTATAGACTAGGCGCAGCAAGATTTAGACAGATCAGGATGCCCTATGAAAGTAAGCGTCGATCGCTGTCACGGAAAGATGTTTGCTTTGAACAAACATTATGTATTTTTTAAGATGGTGCTTAGTAAAAGGTGATTAAAATGCTTAGTTCAATAAAATTGCAGGTTATACTTTGCGAGAAAATACAACCTATCATGACGTGGTTCGAGATTATCATGCTGGTGAGAATAAAAGAGATGATTCCTGTTTGAGCTGGGCATCTCCGCCTTGTGCGCCAGAGGAAGCACTTAACGACACAGCAGAATCATGGAGATATCAGACAGCCTCTGAAACCGGCGGAGCACATTTGGTTAATATGCTGGTTTCAAATTATATTAATTAACAGTGTTAGATCATCATTAGGGATTCTGTTCTTGCTAAACATGGTTCGGTATATATAGGGTCGTCAACTGTGTTGTATTGTATTCACAGAATGGTCGATATGGTAGTTACGGTGGTGATGGCTACGTGATTGATCTAAACGTAAACGGGGATGTCTCTAGTGATATTGTGAACGAACTGTTCAGTTCCCTGTGGCTGGACAGACAATCCAGAGCTGTTGTCATTGATTTCACAGTCTACAACGCCAACATCAATCTTTTCTCACACGTCACCTTGATCACCGAGCTCCCCGCCACTGGGGGCGCTCTGACGTACCATTACGTCACAGTCTTCAGGAGTCTGGTAGACACCGGTGGCGAGAATATTATCATAATTACTTGTAAAGTAATATTTTTACTCTATTTGTTGGGCTTTACAGTACTCGAGGGGAAAAAGGCGTACCAGCAACGGATGCAATATTTTGCTAACGGTTGGCAACTGGTAAATGCATTGATTATAACCGGAAGCTACGGTACAATTGTTATCTACATCATCCGATCTGTTGTGACGTCATCCATAATGGACGCCTACCGTGCTGACCCAACTGCCTACGTTAACATGCAACGCATAGGTTACTACGAAGAATACTTCACTTACCTCCTGGCATTCCTTGTATTCTTCTACACAATCAAGTTACTGAAGATTCTTGGGCAAGTATTAGATGAAGTGAACGCTCATCTTGTGATTGTTAGACAAAAGGTTTCCATCGTTTGAAGGTATTCGGATGTTCAAAGAATTTTACAACATACATTTCTGTTCTTCCTCTGATAGGTTCAATAATCGGATTCAGTCATTTTTGCACACACTGAAAATCGCCAGTTCGGATTTGAAGCCATTCGCGGTTGTGTTCATCTTTGCATATATTGGTTGGGCAACACTAGGAACTCAGTTATTTAAGAATGATCTCGAGGAGTACCGAAATGTAGGGAAATTGAATTATTTGCTTGTTTGTCTTTGGTAGAATTTACATGAAGAAGTCCTGATACATTCACGCATATGTTGTCACATGCGAAACTCACTTACCGAATGTTTTAAATGAGTTAGATAAGTACCATTGTTTATTGGATTACCCCGTAAATGATATTGTGAAATGTTTGAGAGTAATTATTGTACTTTGCTAGATGCTGGTGACGCTGCAGGACTTAATGACCACCACTCTTGGAAAAGCGCGCATCGTGAACCTGTACTATTTAAATCAAAGAGCCGTTGCGCTATTCTTCATATTTTTCTTGATAACCATGGTCATAATGTTCACAAACATTCTTATTTGTATCCTCATCGATGCTATCAACAAGGTGAGGTCACAAATTCCATACAAAATGCTATATCGGTTACCTTTCAATTAAAAATTGTTGAAGAATCATTTTCATATTTTCGAATTCAATATGTGTAAACATCAATACCATGATACAGGTGTCAGCACAAAACAAAGAATTGCAGAATCAACTAGATCTGGTGGTGTACATAATGAACAAGCTCAAATACAATTTTGGATTATCAAAATCTAACAGTCCTGGATCTAATGGCCACATAAATGGTGCTTCAAACAATTAAATAAACCGATCACTGGTGAAACTAGTTTAATTAGTTTTCTATGCACAGTATATTTTGTATAATTGTTGGTTTTCAGAATGCTCCAGCGACCAAGACAGTTTAATTTTACTGGATAAACAGGTTGCTAAGTTGATGGAGTTTATAAGCAAAATAGCTGATTTACAGGACCACGATGGTTAGGATGTGCCTTTCCACCATTCAAACCTGATCGTGAGATTCCAACAATTTCTAACAAATTAAATAAAGAATTCAAACTGTCCATTTGTCTGAATAGATTGCAAATTAAATGGGCTTTTTAATAAAGCCGAATATAGTGTTTCACCAGCATGACAGTCAAGCTAGCATTTATAACAATATACACGATTTGGAATACATTTCTCGTTAGCTGTGACTTAACAATTAAGCTCCTGACTTAAAATTTACCAGTTATTGAAGTTATAGCATACATGAACATGTATTCTCATTCAAATACAAAACACAACAAGCATTTTGTTGTCACATAAATAGATAAGTTGAGCTACTTATTTAAATAGTAATGACCAGGCATATTTCAGTTAAGTTTAGAGTATTATCAGCTTGTGCAATTAACATAAATCAAAAGCACTCGTCATCCTATGTCTTGGTCGTAGCAGGTCGTTCCACAGCTAGTTTTTCCACAATTGCATTCGATTGCATATGGGATGTTCTAAGTTTAACATAAATTCTGAATTCATCAGCAGCACGGAGGTCTGAAATAATCAAACCTTGTACAATGTGAACCACATTATATAATTACGAAATTATATGTTTTCAATAACAGTTTGGCATTATATGTAAATAATTTTCGAAATTAGATATTGAATTATATATATTGAATCCAAATTAGTCCGATATAAACAAAGGTAATTAAATAAAGGCTTAATTAAACTTACCTATAAAACACAGTTTTTCAAGCGATAAATATGTTTTTAGTTTGATCGTCAAAATACTCTGAAATGATCCATACTGACGGTTTCGGGAGATATTTCACATATTATGATTTATGCTAATAATGATCATATTGATACTTCAATTTGACTTACCTGTACTCCAATCGCACATGTGTGGTGTTGCACAGTACAAGAATTGTGGTAGGAGCCTTGTGTTTGTTGTCGCACGTCTTTCATATGGACAGCGTACCAGAGTATGTTTAATGTCCGTGACAAAGAACCATCCCTTGCACACCTGCATCCGCAACCAAAACTATGTCCAACATTGAATGTTCGGTTGACTACTCCATCATCGTGTAACCTTTAAAATATATCTATATATATATATATATATATATATATGCATATTAAGAGCTTAGTACAAATTAAGCAGTCAACTAGGCATTTTACTAAGTTTGTAGTATATTTCACCTTCATAAGGCGATATAATAAATGCTACAGCATTGATTATCATATGCAATTCCTGCTCACCCTTTTATCGACATTGCATGTGTTTGTGCATAACCTAAGTCTTCGTAAGATGTATGCGCAGCATTCGTACTCGTATGTTGCAACACTCTGGGTTTTGTCATCCAGTCTGTAATTGTTGTCTCACTAGCATTCATCACCCCAACGTCATTAGTCAACATGGTGATTTGCACCTAGTATCAAAACTGTGTGATTTTTCTAATATCTGCATGAGTAAAGCGGAGGCATCTTAGGCATAAATGAAAATATTAGCTGTGACCCTTTCATTTAGCTGGGCCACGTAAGCAGCATTTCGTACTACTCAGATATTGCAATGCGTGCAGTGGTTGTATTTTATCTTCGGTTTTTACCTCGATGCGATGGAGCGGTATTCTATTTATTTGGAATTGTAAGAGCCGTTTTGCCGGCGGGTTATAATGAGAGCGGAAGAACTGGCGATTTTACATAGATTATCATAGTTTGTATAGAAATGTTAGTGACTGGAAAAAGGTGCGGTGGCCATTGATAATCATTTAGCCATATCTATATAGACGTTACACCACATGTATTAAATGATATAATTGATCAGATTGATACATCCCTTTTTTCTAGGGACTTTGAATACAACCCGAATAATTTCAAGAGTGAATCAATCAGCCTACCCCAACCGAACTTGGAATGAGTAGAAATGATTTCGTTTTATAAAGTGTTACCAATGACACTGCTTTCCAGTTTGTGGTTAGATCTCTATCCAAGAACCAGTTGCCATTGATAGTTTGAATCGATGAACCCTCATTAAATGTTTTGTAAACGTCTATTTGGGCAGCCTTTTTAACCCACATAACAATATTCCATTCGGTAACACCCACTGAAAATATAGAATTTTAAGAATGATTTTTCTGAAATGATGGAATATACATATTTTGAGCATATTTCAACAATAGTTGTCCCTAGTGATGTATATAGTTCTAAGTAGAGCCGGAAGATTACATAGTATATGTACCATGTACCGTGGACCCGGTGTCCCCAACAGTGGATATGTGTGCTTGTTCTGTCGCAGGTGCCTCTGATACTGTAAACTCATCTGGATATGTTGACATGTGTTACACATTACACCTGATAGATTATACATGAACGACACTCAGTTTTCGTTCAATACCTGAATACCTATACCAAATACTTGCGACAACGACTATCAACCACAGGATTTCGAAAAGCGATATGCTTATCAAAGAGTAAATCTTGCTACTTTCCTAGATACATTTGTAGACACGATCTAAATCACATTTGATTTGATCTGACTCATCTATTGCTCGTCATCTATGATACCATTCATGTATCACACAGTTGCAGTTAAAACAGTTAATGTCTCATTGGATGAAC
>JAXGGS010131754.1:0-14101 GCA_035585475.1 Armandia brevis
TATATTTTATACTAAGCATAGGCTTCATTGTCAATCAAAGTTGACTAAACGCGTCCGTTAATTACTAAATGTAAATAGCATGACCTAGATCCGAGGTTTTAATGAGGATCACGCTATACCGGTACTGACATGTATTTATTACTATATATATACACTAGTCTTGTATATTCACAAAATATTACAAACGTACATAACGTTGAGGAGGAGGTCGCAATATAATGAACACAGTATATATGATAACAAATCGGTTAAATTGAATGAAATTCACAATCATAGGCCTCACAAATATAACCATAGTATCTGTGTACAGCAATTCATCTCAATGTAAGAGACATCAGCCCTACAGCTAGCAACCTATGGGTACAGGCTCTAGGCGGCACTATTTACTTAAAACTGCATCAGTATATGAAAAATTAAATCGATCTTCAGACGCCTAACGAGAATCCTATGGAAATGTGCTTGTACTTGTTGTATAAAATCCCCTAAAGAGACATGGCAGACACGAGTATGTAAAACATCAGGTGTCCTACCTGGTATCTCTAGGGGGTCATCCGGGTACCTACCCCTCTCCCACTGAGCACAGGTGATCCCCGGGTGTAGGGCTGTGATAGGCGTGGCCGCTTGGAGAGGCAGGACCCTTCAGACCCAAGGGTTCGTCAGGTTTGTCTGTGGGCGGGGTTTGTGTGGATACTGTTCACCTGCGTGAACCCCCTCCCGGGGTGTCCTCTCCCCCGGTCTCCCCTACCACAGCTGCGGATATCGGTGGATCCCGGTGGTAGAGAACGTGGGGGCCGGGACCCTAGGAAAAGCCCAGACCCCTACTGGTGTTATCTCGCTCCAATGTTATTTATACCTTTTGATCTTTTCGAAGTATGCGGAGTGAGCTCCGGTCGATGTGAGCTGTCAGAGTGCCGGACGCACGCAAGGTAAAACCACAGACCTCTGCACTTACGAGGCCTCATGGCGATACCCTGTCCGGCTGGATTACACCAAGCTAAAGGTGGTTCTCCCTCTTACAACACAAGCACCGATGGCGACTAAAGATACATGGCAATCGTGCCCTCTTATATGGTCGACTTTTGCTCATGTCAGCGTTTTTGAAAAGCGCAAACTAATCGACGATTGTGATTAATGTGAGCCATCTCACGTAGTCCACCTAGATTTCTAAACAGGAAATCCATTGTCAAGACATCCCACTTAATAAGCGCGTGGTTAAAAACTACCGCACGGCTGGTAACTTATTACTTGACGAGATGAACCTAGTTAGTTTGTTCGAGTTTTTAATTTTACAGCATCGTATACCCATATCCAGACTGCGGACGGTTTAATAGTGCTACATGATATGTTTCTGGTAATAAAACTATGAAATTGAAATTGTTTATGTATCGATTAAATGGAACCTCAGTATTCACCAGATTTATAAGATAGGTCTTTCATCCGGGCCCGAAAGACTCGGACATGCACCCCATCCCCGGCCCCACCCATATCGGTAGTTCCACATATTAAAGACAAGGATATTCTACAAATTTAGTTTTGGAAAATCAAATGTATTTCACCTTATATAAGACAATTAAGGTGTCCGATACTAGGCGAATTAACTTACTTTATATATCTGAGCCCATTTATTTGGTTGAAGAATCCTGGTCAAGTCATGTGTTGTAACATTCGGCTCAAGAAGACTGGGACCTTCCAGTAAGGTATAGTAAAATTAAAAGCAATTAACATAATCTAAAGGAAATTATAATGAGTTGAAGCGTTGTTAATTTAAAATTTCTGGTTACTTTTTTGAATGCATCGCAAAAACGCTTTAATGATAAGACTATTCTTAATTAATCAAACCGGCCATCAACTTTGCTACATTGTTAGCCATCCTTCTTTTTAAATAACTACAAATTTCATATATAGATAACTAAGACATACATATAGCCAGTTATCCTGCTAAAATTAAGGTATCTATATGAGATTCATTTTTAATAGCTGCAAATTTACAGAGATTACTAGGACATACATATAACCATACCCTTGCTAGAATTAATGTATTTATTAGATTCATTTGGAGGTTCCTGCATGACGGTGAGTAAGGATGCGCCCCCTTCCCCCTGGATAAACTGTTGTCAGTAGCACAGTAAAGAGAGGGGGTGGTCAGTTGTTGTGCCGATTTTAAGCGTTAATTGTTTGGAGTGACTTGAGACTTGAAACGAATTGCTGGTGAAACCACTATAACATTTTATTAAAACATACGATTTCAAAAAAGTTTCATACAATGTAATGTTTTAATAAAAACTACATGAAATAAGATTTACAGTGACGGCGTGTGTTTACTGCTTAGGAATGTGAGGGGTCAGGGGAGTTCATGTCATAACTCTTTTTGAGGATGATTTCGGCGCACCGTGGAATGCTGAGCAAATGAGTATCTTGTTTGCCGAGCTCGTCCTCACTCCCCTGTTATCGGATCGTGTACTACTTCAAGGAGGAAATATACTACTTACAGCACGCCGTCACATACTACTTTCTCACAAACTTATAAACACTTGTTTACACGGGAGTGCAAACAAGCTCTTGGTTACACAAACCTCCGAGAGGTTTCACATGAAAGTTATACAATGAAAAATGATAAAAAACGTTATACATATTACCCGTGAGAAATTATAAAATAAATTTAATAATTTGCACGGCACAAATCTACATACAGATGGATAGCTACCAACGCACACATGATAAACATACAAACTGGGAGTACATGTATAGGTATGTTCTTAGATCTTAAAACACCCTTAGGTAGCTTTGGGGTTGTGTGTTGTAGCTATGTTTGGGGCCCATGGTAGGTGCTAGATGTTTTGCCAGGCGTCATTTATGTTTGAGAATAGGTATTGGTATGGTCCAATATAATTCCACATGGACCGTCCGGCCCAAGTGCCTTGATAATTAATATCGTCATCGCTGGTTTCCGCTAATTTAGCTGTCAAAGCCGCTGACCGTCTAAGAGAGTGGAGGGTAAAAAGGCCTTTGTCTAGACCGATCGCCGACAGGGACTTCTTAAAGAATTTTGTGATAAAATTGACGGTCAGCGGCTTATGCTTTTTCCCGCGAAAAACGAGAAGAGGTGATTCTGAATCAGGGATTCTGTCTAGATAGGACATGTACTGAGTGAAGGCTGCTACTGGGCATAAGTTTGAACCTGGGATGTTTTACAACATGAATAAAATGGGATCTTCCCCTCGTCGTGTTTTAGTTTCTTTTAAAAGAAACTTTATAACCCTCTTTTTGGGATCCACATGTATATCGCCGAAAGTAATTATCTTATTTTTGTCATGGTTATTAATCGATTTGGGGGCCAGATTCGATTGGCGGATAAATGAAATGAATGTCAGGATGAGTGCAAACTTAAACACGGGGTAGAAGTCCCAGATTTTCGCCTGATTCAGCACCTGTTCAAGTTGACGCGGGGATAAGGGGAGCTTCTGATTAATCATCTTCTGAGGTTGTGTTTGAAGACCCCTCAGCGTGAGTTGGAAGTGATAATCTTCCGCAGCATAGAGTTGACAATTCTGACCTTTTAACCAATGGGTTATGGAGGTAATGTGATGTTCTATAGTCTTGTGCGTTTTCTTCTCTTTGGCAAGTGTGATGACGTACAGGCTTAGGTCATCCGGCGATGGTTGGCATGGGTCAAAGCTGAGATCTTGTGCAGGCGTCAGGTACCTTTTGATTGCGGCAGCTCTGTTGTTGTACGTGCCTTTTGCGTAGGCTCTTTGTCGCACCTGTTCGACATCTTTCCAGAGCTCGAGCCTGCTGATACCTGTGAATTATAAAAGAGGTAGCGCTTTTGATCATCATGTAAAAATGTCAAAGACGTTTTGTCATGATCATACATGTATCATATAAATCTTTCATTGCAGGTGGTCAGCGTAACTGTTCCCTGAAAAGTGTGGGCTCTTAAGCCTTCTTAAATTTGGAGTTACGTCACATGCATATTAAAAACGTCATTGACACTTATGTCCGGCTTTCATCTTGTCTTTGCGAGACGTTTCTGTCGTGGTGACATAACAAGAAAAAGAGGTGAAACTGCTAGGCCCGGGTGTCAGGTTTTCTTGCAGCACCCTGTAGTTCAGAGTGTCTCATCTGGACCCATGAGGTCGGCGTTGGCTAGTACTCGTACCTGAAAAACATTATCATAGATCATTTGGTTAGCTAAATGTGCATCTTTGGGGGAAATCATAGCTCTGCTGAGGATATCAGCGACTACTTTCTCTTCTGAGCGACAGTGCTGCACGTGCATTTCTGTGTCGTTCGCTGCAGTGGTTGCCCAGATTTCTCTTACAATGGATCTTAAATATGGATCTTTTGCTTTACCATGTTGCAGAGAAGCGACCGTGACCATGTTGTCACATTTGATGATGACGTTGGAGCTTGCGAACTGTTTCTTCCAATGTCGCAGGGCTACCAGCAGAGTGAATGCCTCTAATTGGTTGATAGAATTAGAGCGTGTAGTGATAACTGAGGGGAATGAGAAGGAAAGAACTTCCTGACCTAGTTGTGCTCCTCCCCCTAGCATGGATGCATCTGTGCTGAGTATGTGGTGAAACTCGTTTGCGCGCATGAAGTGTTTTCCGTTATAGCGTGCCAGGAAGTGACGGAACCAGTTCAGGTCTTTTCTCACTTCCAGGTCTACAGGTGCAATTTTGTCGTCCTGAGCTGCTGCTACTTTGTCGTAAATGCGAGAGAGGAAGTGACGTGCGCCTGGTGCACAGGAACTGACGTAGTGCAGGCGACCGCTCAGGCGTTGCCACTCTATCAAAGTGGCTGCAGTGACATGTTCCCAACGCTTTATCATTTCTAGAGCTTCGTGTATCTTTTCCTCAGGGATGTACATGGTCATGTCATGTGTGTTGAAAGTAACCCCTATCCATGTCATGACCTGGGTCGGAAATACTGTCTTGTGATCTGACAAACGAAAACCGATTGATTTTATGTGTTCAAGAATTTGCCGGAATTCTTCGTCTCCCTGTTCACCTGGGGGGAGTACTGAAGCCCCATCATCGCAATACATTACTGTTGCGTGACCTTGAAGGTGTAGAGAGTGTGACAGGGTGTTAGAGACGAGTTGCTGTATTAGCATGGCGTCTTGCATCCCGTAGACAAGACAATCTTCCGCGAATATCTCGTTGTCCCACGTAAAAGTGACCCATGGTATGACTGAGGGGTCTGTCTTTATCTGCCTAAAACTCTTTTCAAAGTCATAGCTAGCGAGTGCGCACCCTCTTCCTTTGTGTACTATTAGCGTTGCTAAATCTAGGGGAGACGGGAGTTTAAGTTTGAATTTCCTGCCCAAATACACCGTGTCAGAAACCATGGAATTGAGCCCCTGACCCTCCGGGAATTTGAAGTCAGAGATAATTCGCATTGCCGTTGTCAACTTTTTTGTTCTTGCCATGAGGGCGCTTATGAGTATTTTCAGGAATGGCGAGTGTTTGAAAGGGCCCAGTATAGTCTTGCGATCGCGTTCGTCTCTAAGATGGTTTTTTACTTGATCGGGACATCTTATCGCAGAGGTGTGATTGAGGTTGGGTTTCTTGGCCCATTTGGGGTGAGCGAATTGGTCGAATGACTTGTCCAATCTTATGGTGTAATCTAGCCCGATCGGGAAGCCGTACTGAACCCAATTTATGACTTCAGTTGCAAACCGGCCCTGTACAAGTGACATCCAGAGTGGGATATTAAAATGCACTTTGAGTGGTACCTGTGGTCCTGCAAAGTTGTAAAGCCGTGATTGATTTATCAATTTAATAACCTCTGCCAGATGCGCGCAATTTAACACAAATTCGTCTGTCATTTCAGGCGACTCATATATCTGTGGGAGGGAGGTTTGAAGTGGGACCCCTTCCCCTTGCCAGAAATGCAAAATATCAGTGTGTTTGCGTTCTTGATTAGGGAGTATAATTATTCGTAATATGTGGCTGGCATAGTCAGTGGAACGTGAAAAAGCTGTGAAAGCGCTCCGCGTGTCTATACTCACATTATTACTGGCTGCTATCATCAGACTCGTCGTCCTGTGGTTGGCGGTTGCGATGTGATCTTTGCCTCCTCCCCGTGATACTGATGGAGTACGGGTAGGTGGTGTGCATGTGGCCTCTGTCCGTGCCAAGCGCAGCTTGCTCCTGATTAGCTGTTGAGCCTCCTCCCAGTTCAAATCCTTCGGAGATCTGTACGGGTGCGGGTGTGTCTGAACACTGTTGAGGCCTGGCTGTGAATCTGTCCTGTCTTCCGTCTTCTTCATGTCCCGTCCAAGATGTGTGCAGTTCCGGATTGCTCCAGTACTGTGGTGTGCTGGTGACGTCTTGGTTGTTACCTTGGTAGAGCTGTGTGAGAGAGCCGCCGTGTCGCCTTGTGAGGAGCGGGAGCCTGCTGTCTGATAGGTAACATGTTGATGGGGTGTAGACTGCTGAAATATTTTCATAAAAGAATGTGATACAGGCGCGTCATTGTTTTACAAGGGAATTACTTGTGACCCCCGTTTGTGAACTTTTCAACCTGTTTTATATCTTGTGCACGCATTTCTGAACTTAGACTGCACTCTTAAAGTTTGTAACAGACCAAAATGGCGGTGAGTATTTGACTGGGTTAGCGTGCGATACTGATTTCTTTGGCGTCCCGGTGCCAGATGATACTGGGCGGTGTTATCTAACTGTGTACCCACCTGACCTCCGCGGCGTGTGATGGGCCTGTGGTCCAGCTGTTCGCTCGGCCCGGCCGGTGGTGTTATCGGATCTGGACATAATTGATGTTGAAAAGTTTGCGTAGCAAATCGGCCCTGCGGGTACTTGGTGAAATGTGAAACTAATGGACTTGAGCACGTGGGCTGGGCCTGAGCCCGTAAGCTTGTGTCAGCATGACTCAGACAGTATGTGTGGTTACTGATTTGTAACCATGGCTATACCGTATTACTTAAAGCCGCTTTAAACTGGATCAAATTGCGTTTGAATATCGTGTGCTTAAATTCCCTGCGCGCTCACTGTCGCGTCTGAGGCGCGGTGATAAGATGTGTAACGTTTTTGGCGGGGGTACTAATCGTATGTGTGTTTTGTTTTATTTCCAGCTGTCAGTTGTGATGAGATGTTTCGGCGTGTGCTTGTTGTGGAAATAAAGACTTGGGAGATCAGTGGCTGACGTCCCGCTGATTCTTAAAATACTTTGTGAAGCTGATAACTACTTTCTAAAACTACGACTAAAAACTACAACTAGCTCTACCCTAAACTACCTACATATCATTACCATATATGAATTTTTTGCGATAAAATTCTGTCCTTGTTTCTTGACTTAATAAACATGTTGTTTAATCATCTTTTCGTTTTCTTTTATCATTACTTTATCGACTTTGGACTTTTCTTTAACTGAAAAATTGAATTTTCTACTTCACCTTTATTTGGGTGTTGCCCTCCGTAACCGTTGGAGCTTTGGACTCTAGTTGTTCGAAGGGCCTTGACCGTTTTTTGCCTGAGAGTTGGACCCTTTGTTTCCGGCTCCGTTGTTCTTCCTGTTGCCCGACTTAGCTTTCCCTCCTCCTGGACAGTGGATTTTAGGGTGTTTCTCTTCTCGTCCTTCTGCGAAGCAGATTTGACAGAGGTGCTCTAGGGTGTTGCCCCGTGACTCGTGCCCATCCTCCTGGTCGCAGTTTCCGTTGTTGTAGGAAAAACACAGATAGCGACCGTTGACTCTGTTTCTGTTTCCCTGGTTATGTGAGGTGTCGCGATTCTGGGATGTGCTCCCGTTTCTATGTGTGGAGTTTGCGGTAGAGTCGCGAGGTCTTCTGTCATGGCGCGCTTCTGAAATTATGTTCATGACCGCTTCTGTGTCATCCCAGTTTACTACCCCGCGTTCGACTTGCACAACAAGGTCGGCAAACATGTTTTTTGCGTCCACCCAGGACGTCCTCAGGACTTCCTTCATGATTGACGCCAGGATCTTGTGAAGTGCCTGCCACGTGGTGATGGTCAGTGGTGACTCCTCCATCCATTTGGTGAATCCGAGCACGAATTCCGCTAGGGTGATCTGTTTCCAGGTTACAGGTGTGCTCCCTCTGTAGACATACATGTGAGGCAGTTTTATATCAATGTCAACATTAGACGCACCTGTGCGTTCCAGCCCTGACTTCTTTTTCTTTCTTTTGTTTTCTTCCTCCGGTTCCGAGTCATACTCGCTGTCCGGAGTGTTGTTCCTTCTCCTCTACCTTCCTGTGTTTCTCTGCGTCTCTCTGCCGCGTGCCCTCTTGTCTAATTTCTTGGCCGAATCACTCCAACCATTCAAATTGTTCTTGAGTGAAAGGCGGTTGCTTTTCGTGTTTTCTGGGGAAGACTCCCTCTGTCGCTCCCGGTCTTTGAGAAGTTGTTGTAAAGTCCTCCTCTGTTCTGCTGAAAATGCTTTCAGTTCATCGTTTGTTTCTCGTGGTGAGTCTGGCGGGGAGACTTGTATATCCAGAGTTTCCTCCGTTTTCTTTGTGATCTTGAGGCTGTTGATCTCTTCCCGGAGGGACTCCACTTGTTCGAGGTGCGCTTTCGTTAAACCCTGAGTCAGGTCGGATACCATTGTCTCCATTTCTTTGCGGGACATCATGGGTGCGCCTGCGTTGATTCTTCTCCTGGATCTCATAGCGTCTTGTTGTCCTTCTTCAACCGTGTCCGAAATAGTATCAGAGCCGGGAGACCTCCGATTGTTAGGTCTCCTTGTCTTGGCCGACCGCGTGGCCGGTCTAACCTTACAGCGCAAGTCCCAAGGTGCAAAATGAATTGTGTTACACTTTGCGCAGAGGCGGGATTGTCTCGACTTGCCCATGATAAAACGTTTAAGAATTATCAGAGTATATTCGTAGATTTGTGAGGTTGCAGATGACCGATGGTCTGAGTGAAGTCCGTTGAGCTGTGCACTCTCTGCTCTCGCAAATTCGAATGAGGTCTGTTGGTGAATAGCGTCGCTTCTTTCCGTTGGCCAGTGATTAGGGTAATCTGATAATTAGTGAGATCTCGGTCAGTTCAACAAGTGCGCGTCTCTTCCCAACTAACGCCTGGCGCTGCGGCTTCACCTCCGTCACCTGCTCGCATCGCTCCAAGATGACAATGTAAGAACTCTATTAATTGAAATATTTGTTTTATTTGAATAAAATCATTAAGGTATGTCCAAATGGATCAATAGCCATTTGCTAATGAGAAAGTGTTGCTAGGTCTAAAGGTCAAGTTGCTCTACTCAGTAAGACCCCACTGTGAAAATAATGCATTGATATGTGTACATACATGTATACAAAAACACGAAAGACAGAAATGATTGCTTTTATTTGAAATGAATGTACTATCTTGATTTGGGTCTAAGGTTTAATTAAAACAAAAGAATCACTCTATATTTATATATATTGACCTTATTCTCAGGATTGATACCTTTTTTTACACTGTGTACTCAATACAATTTGATATTATAGCCATGTATAATATTGAAGATGAAGTGTCATAAGGTAATTTGTAGTAACTCAGCTAGAGTCGCAGGATCCTTTTGAAACATATTGCATGATGTCTCTTGTGAGCATCAGCCATGATCCTGGTGCTTGCCACGATGTCCTTGCGTATAATGAACATGAGAATGTCATTATTAACCACTATATAGATGTGGCACAAGTGACCACAGTATGTTAATGTAATTGGCTTCATATTAATTGTTTAATAAAAAGATAAAGATCAAGATTGGATGTATCAGCTGTCACGATCTGATTTGTAATGAACTTCAGCCTTTAAAATCCGGCGAGATTCGCTCACATGGACAGACTGGTTTGTGAGTATTGCTCACACGGGCAGACTAGTTGTTGAGTCTCGCCCATGCGAGCAGACTGATTTGGAAGCAGCAGACTGTTGCAGACTAGATTCTAAGCAGAACGGCTCGAGGTTGGGCAGCACATCAGTAAATAAAGACGACTTTGGCTAATATACAGACTTGTTGCTTGCTGTTACTCTACCGGAAAAGCTGACATCACAGAAGTCACAATGTGATGATTACAGTTTGTAATATATTCTCAGTAGTGAGTGTCGGTTAGGGAGAATACACAATCAAATTAAGGATTGATGTTCGTAATTAACATATTCGCTCGTATCAATCACATTTTTCAAAATTCCATTAGTGTGATATCAAACAGATAACAACATACTTGGACAAACCCGTTTTATTGTTAATTTTTTTTCAGACCTTGGACAATAGTCAATAATTGTTTCATTTTTTAAATAATGTATCTAATAAATGAAGGGTGCTTACAAAAAAAGTTAGCACAAGATTGTGTTATCAAATACGTCACATTTAATACATGTTATATAATCTATAGTTCACAGCAGTTTATCCGATTTTTAAATATGGCAACCATTCTTATTAAAAACCACATAGGCGGTATTAATAATCAATATCGTGACGGGTAACGAGAATCCTATGGAAATGTGCTTGTACTTGTTGTATAAAATCCCCTAAAGAGACATGGCAGACACGAGTATGTAAAACATCAGGTGTCCTACCTGGTATCTCTAGGGGGTCATCCGGGTACCTACCCCTCTCCCACTGAGCACAGGTGATCCCCGGGTGTAGGGCTGTGATAGGCGTGGCCGCTTGAGAGGCAGGACCTTTCAGACCCAAGGGTTCGTCAGGTTTGTCTGTGGGCGGGGTTTTGTGTGGATACTGCTCACCTGCGTGAACCCCCTCCCGGGGTGTCCTCTCCCTCGGTTTCCCCTCCCACATCGGTGGATCCCGGGGGGCAGAGAACACGGGGCCGGGACTCTAGAAAAAGCCCAGACCCCTACCGGTGTTATCTCACTCCATATGTCGTCTGCGATTTCGATCGGGTAATGTTCTCAGAGTCCGGTGAGTTTCTTTTCGATGTAAGCGGAGTGAGCACCGGTCGATGTGAGCTGTCAGAATGCCGGATGTACGCAAGGTAAAACCCTAGACCCTTGTTATCAAGTGGCCTCATGGCGATACCCTGTCCGGCTGGATTACACCTAGTTAAAGGTGGTTCTCCCTCTTACAACACAAGCACCGATGGCGACTAAAGATGCATGGCAATGATGCCCTCTTATATGGTCGACTTTTGCCCAAGTCAGCGTTATTGAAAAGCGCAAACTAATCGATAATTGTGATTAATGTGAGCCATCTCACGTAGTCCACCTAGATTTCTAAACAGGAAAAACATTGTCACAGTCGTCCAGACAAATCACTTAAAAAGCGCGTGGTTTAAAAGTACCGCTCGTCTGGTATGTGAATTATTACTTGCCGAGATGTATGTCTCTTGTGTACGTTTGAGTTGTTGCTTGACAGCTATTCATACTCATATCCAGGCTGAAAAACGATTTGATAATGTAATGTATTTATAAAATGACACATCGGTATTCACCTGTGAGTGATTTATTTGTCTTTCACCGGCCCGTGTCGGAAAGACTCGGACATCAATCCTTATTAATATATCTGTTTATGCAACTTATATACGATGTTATGATTGATAAAATAAGATATATGCCAGTTTATGGAGCCCAGCGTTCCCATAGAATTCCGAGTCAGATAGACATCATCCACATGGGCATGTAAATACTATCAACCACCTAAAAGGCATCAGAGAAAGTCCTCACCGCGGCTTGATAAAAGATGCAACAACTGATCGTGTTCCCATCGTCATCTTACGATGAAATCATTGCATTGCTCAGTAACGACGAGGGCATAATTAACAAAATGATCTTCATTTATTCAGCTATGAGAGAGTACAAGTAGCCAATTGATACAACTAAATTGTACAATCATGTAGTTAACAATCATCACATAATTATATAGTCACAGATTAGAATCAATTCCTCATTGTTACCAAGCATAACGAAATTT
Source organism: Armandia brevis (assembly GCA_035585475.1). NCBI lineage: Eukaryota > Metazoa > Annelida > Polychaeta > Opheliidae > Armandia > Armandia brevis. The sequence goes on from JAXGGS010131754.1 coordinate 11,890, forward strand.
GCTGGAATAAAGAATATGACAAATTGAAATTGAAAATTGTACGCCTTGTAATGTCTCGTCAAAGTTTACATCGCAGCCATACATTAAAAATTATTAAAAAGATATGGGCATATCGAGACTGACCCAACCATGGTCACGAGGGGTACTTTTCTCTGGTCAATAAATGAAACAAATGAATAATTGCAATGATAAAGTTAAGTTAGACTTGCATAGATATCATCGATACAAATATCAAATTGCAAGGAGTAAATAAGCATGAATTTGCTGTGCGTTTCAAATTTCTGTCATATTCTTTACGGACGAACCTGTTTACCTGTTAACCTTTGAACCCCAGTGACCCATATGACTGATACACTTGCTGACCCAGTTTCACTATCGTAAAACATAGATATACGCACACACTACCAGCATCGTGTCTGAGGTACATATTAAAGCCCGTGTACTAAAGCTCGGTGTGTAGATTGTCTAGGCCAAAGCACGTGTTAGTTGTCAGGATAGAGGTGCATGTCTCATCAATAACGTGTTTGATATAAATCTGCTTGGCTCGAACTCTGCATAATGGCTGACGAACTTGCAAAACAGCTGGGATTGTATTCCCATTCAGAGGGAGCGAAGTTCAAGGAGATGTTCAAAGCAGACAGAGAGATCAAGATAGTGAACCAAGAAACAGGGTATGACATTTAAGTTTCTATCATGTAACTAAGTACAGGAAGTAGCACGTTACATTCATATCTATCGATGAATAATCAAAGTAGTGAGAAACCATCGTACAGATGTGTATAGTCCCATCGGAGAATTTTTAAATCATAGGCCTATATAGGCCTATATTTTATCGATAAATGGGACAGACGAATTTAATTAATCCAGGCATGATGGAAAACGGATGCTGGTTTCCAGTATCTACTTGATGTTAGAAGGCAGCAACACTCTCTCCTGGCACAAGATTCTCTCTGACGAGATGGTATTCTGGCACAAAGGGACGAGCATGAAAGTATTAATTTACACAATCTTCACATCAGTTAATGAATAAACTTAAAACACGCCGTATGTCGGACAAATTCATTTTGATTTTAGATTTCCAATTGGCCCCGTATTTGAGATTATTTTCAACATGTTCTAAGTGGTTTTGTAGATCTACCTGTTTTCACCTGATGGGGATTTGAAAGTGAAGATCCTGGGTGATCCACTCGCCGATCCAGAGGCAGCATTCCAACAGCATCTGCCACATGATCACTACTACGCGGCTGAGTTAACCGATCAAAGCAGTTATATCCTATACAGTGAAATAGTAGCACCAGGTGAGTAATCTAGCCAGACGGCACCCTCAATCAGAAATGCAATCAGATTGTGTACAGAGATTTGCTGTGTGTAAGTAAGAATGTTCAAGGTCTTTTTGTTACAGCTTTTGAGATGAGTGATTACATTGCTGCCACGGTGGAAGTATTGGAAGAGAAATATCCAGCTCATAAAGACTTGATCAAAAGGCTTCATAAAAATTGAAGGCGTTCACATACTAATACTTAAAGAAGTTGATGTAGTTCAAATAAAAGAGTCCAATATACAGAAACACTCATATTACAAAGAATGAAAATAAACTGTGTTCTCTCGATTATCTACAGGGGATGCAAAATAACGATATTGAACGCTTATAATATGTCGAGAGGTACATGTATTTGCAACTACCGGTACCAGCTATAAAAATGTAGTCCGGAATATAACCACCATCAAAGCCATACCAACTTACTCCCTTTATTACCATGTGCATGTCGGGCGAAACAAATCGCTTACATGGTGCGCGCGCTTATCCCCGTCCGCCCAGTGCTAAACTGGCTGTTCCCGCATCGCATCGATTCTCGGAAAAGTAGTTTTGGGTTCTTAAAGAGTTATAATTACTCATCGCAACCCGCCGTTGCACCTGTGCACTGTTTGCAGTTGTACCACCGGTACATCTTCTGTGGCTAACCCGATTAAGGTTAAGTTAGCTCTCGGTTGCTTCTCAACCGGGTCGTCTCAAGCCATAGTAACAGAACAGGCCCACTTCATGGAAGCATAATATCCTGAAGGCAAATTTAAATCTCAATACTCAAACCATTTAACCAGCCTTATTGGCTCTACGAACATGTAGAATGATTCTCCTATATTTGCGACGATTTGATTGGCACTAAATCAATCGATAATCAATTGAGCTGTTATGTCTTTTGATTATTATCAC
>JAXGGS010131865.1:0-18823 GCA_035585475.1 Armandia brevis
ACCAAATGTCACATGTTTTGTACATGTATAGTACATGTGCACTTAGCTATAGCGCGTACCGATATAGCACTGTTTTTAGGCTTGTCCCCCGCCGACCGCCTTATAGAGGATATCTACTGTACTTAATTACCAATACAAATGTACATGTACATAACAAACAATGTAGCTGCTGTTTGAGATAACTGTTTCGTAATGGTTTATACATCAAACTAATGCGCATTACATTACTGTTTACCTAATCTGCAGATCATCCAGATGCTCCCCTCGACGTGCAGGTGGAGACTGGACCAAAGGAGGGATCGCTGTTAGTTACCTGGTTACCGGTTACCATAACAACCACAGGAATGTCTAACGGGGTGCTAGTTACGGGTTACGCTGTTTACGCTGAGTGTGTAAAGGTCAAGGAAATCAATAATCCCATTGGTAGGTTGCGTATTTTTATTTTTTCGACCCAATTCTATTATTTCCATGGCGACCACTAAAGTCTGCTAGAGATTCAGCAGCTAGTTAGCCGCTGTAATCAAACCAATATAATCACCAATCATACATGGACAGTGTACCGGTACAATGTTTATGTAAAGGTTGTATTGTGTCACATATATATGTATACATATACCACTAATCTGCTATGACGTGTGTCGGAGATACCCAATAGTTGTAAATTGATAACCAGACATCTAATTATCACAATTCTTTGTCTTAGAGCTGTAGCACAGAACCAGGACCAGTGAAGTGACAATAATAATTCGCGCGATATTAAATGTAGCATTGATTACTTTGAAAAGGAATCACACGCATTGTCTCACAAGATTGTATTCAAGGAACAAACATTTCGCGCTCAGCGATTATTGTTGACCGTATGCTGGGCCAATATTTACCATAAATGTTCCTTCATGCCATATAACCACATGTTATATTGTCCTTTATTGCATAACAGTTATGGTGACCCGGAATTGTCAATAATTATTGGCTTATTATTCATAGCCTAAATGTTTGACAATGTTTGATATGTGTTAATTGTACCTCGTCACGCGTTTATTGCAGCTGATCACGTGTTACTTGAAACTAAAGACTTTTACCCAGTGCAAGCCACGCCCAACTCGATCACAGTGAGAACCACAAGTCAAAACGTCGAATCAAACGACTCGCAAGCCGTCGCACTCTCATCCCAGCTGGTACTGGAACTCTTCGGCAAGGGAGGCTCAAAGCTGGCCGCCGTCTACGACTCGCTGAGCGCGTCGGCGGTGGTGACGCAATCGGCGACGCCGAACGCGAACGTCACCAAGCCGGAAGTGGCGACCATCGGGCCGGCGCCGAGACCCGGGCCGCTTGAGGCGGAGCTGCAAGTGGCGGGAGCTGGAGGCCAGGTAAGCGGTTATACATAAATATATATATATCATACACCCGAGTCCCTTGGAGTCCCTCGAACCAAGGATTCGTATCGTCTGCATTATTCACGCCCAGCGGGCACAGCGCTGGCTGAGGTTAGGGGGCTAGGCACATTAATTGAGGAAAAAGCTTCACTTAAGCGTTAGTGGTTTGCTGCTGCTGCTGCTGGTGTCTCGCTGTGGTGCTTTAAGCATCACTGGCTGCCGCCGCAGTCTGGTTTAGCTTACAGCGGGGGAAGATGGTGCTCTGATTCTCTTGTCACGCAGCTACATCTACATGTAGTCGTATGCGCAGCTAACGGATATTCTCGGTGTTACTTACTAACCTATAGGGATACACACTCTTGCACAACCACTCATCGCTTAAGTCACGTACAAGGCTTACACGGAGGTAAATGCAGTTTTCTCGCACCGTTTATCAATGTTTAACGCTAGGGTAACACCACTGTTTTAGGTAGCGTCCATATGAGACACTCGGGTAGCTATAGCTAGGGAGAAGTCAATGTTGTGTACTAGCAAGCGTCATCGCAAAGAATAATGCTGTAGGTTTTCATTTCGATGCTAGTTTTTATGGTTAATCGCCATACGTTTTGTCGCTGATTAATTTTGCTTGCAGTTAATGATGCATTTTTGAGGAATGTTCGCGATCAGAATGTTAGTCAGATTAGCATGGCAACATATAATTTAATTTCACAACATTCTACTGAAAATGTTTTTAGTTTATATTGAAGCCCTGGACAAGATTATTATATGGCCATAACGTCTTATGTTAGTCAGTTGTTATAGCTGCTGTTTTAGGGTAAATATCAAACACATAAATGATTACCCTGACTCAACTACTTTTATAATTCATGCTCGAGCGAACGATAATTCGGTGAATGTTGATACTTTAAGCAAACCCATCGCAGTATATCATCAATCCCAGCAATAACTTATTTACGCTTACATATTGTAACTTTGTTTTTTACACAAAACTATACTTTTTACAGTTATCATAGCTTACTCTCAGTTCAGCGATTAATTTGTTTACAACGTAATGCCAAGGTCCACTTTACTAATTTGTCAGGCGATTCCCCCTGAACCTTCCAACAATATCAACTCCGTATAAAGCACGGTGTCAATTGACCAACCAATATATACGCCAATCATTTCGGTTTTAACAAATGATATCATTATTTTCAAAAATGCATTTCCGACCAGTGTGTTTCAACTTTGGAATAAGCTGTCTACCTGAAAAGAGCATTCAAAGAGCTTAAAGAATATGTTAATTTTTTGCGATGAAAAAAAAGACTGTAGAGAAGCGTTCAGGGAGAAGAAAGACTTAGCATGTGCATGCGTCGGTGTTATGACTGTACTATTTTGTTGGTTTATATAGTTGCCACTAGGCGTGGAAGCTTTGGACGAGGACAGTCATTCGGAGCTGTCCGATATTGCTGAGGTTGATGAGGAGGAGGAGCTCATGAGGAGCCAAGAACGCTTCCCTCCTCAGGGCACTCGCAATCAGGTACTACTTACGCTGAGCACACTGTCGGGTATACTACTTTAAACTGGTGTAAAAAGTAGCGCTACTTTTCTATATGATTTTGATTAGCGGGTGATGGTGTAAATGAGTTAGACAAGATGCAGCTTTGTAGATACGCTATAAGTTAGCTATAATAGATCAAATGCTAGCTTATTACAGGAAAATATGTGCAGAACCACTATTGATTAACAAGGAAAATTCATAGGGCCAAAACAAAGCCGTTTTATGATTATATATTACTTGACATTAATCAATTTATATTTAAGATGTTCGATTTTGCTACCTCCCATCCAGCTTACATCCCCAGCGTCTTGATACTGTACACTTGTTATTTCTTACGTTGACCTATTTAATTCCTTCATCGTGACCTACTTACGTGTCTCCTTGTAGATGAGGCCAGGCCACAGTTTATCCCAGTCTCCGCAGGTGGGGATATCGCCGTCGTCTCCCCGCTCCCCCCGCCGTGCCATCTCCCCGGGGAGGGCCGCTCAAGGCTCCCCGAGGATGGTGCAGACCAGGATGGTGGAGGGGGATAACAGACAGGGGGACGGGCGACCCAGTATGGCGGACATCGGGTTCCAGCCAATACGGGGGCATGGCTTAGACGGGGTGCCCAGACGCACGCCACCGCGAGGGGCGGAGAGCCCTCCCAAGCAACCATCCTCTGCACACATGCAAGTGCCTCAAATAGGTGAGTCACAAAGTGCCCCCTGTAGAGATATACTTTGTCTTTCTCCTTATTGTGATTCCCTCTCTACGACTACGAAATGGTAATAATTAATGTTGAAAGTAGTGAAAGATAATAGAAACATATTTGTTATGTACGTGTAAGTATGATTTATTTGACCTACTTTTGTTGATATATGCAGAAATTACCAAAGACAGCAGTGGAAGTGTTTCTGCCTCCGGTCCTGAGAACTACACAGACGAGGAGATGGATGGCAGAAGCAGTACCAGTGGTGCAATTTCTAACCAGCATTCTCCCATTACCCCTGATAGACAGTTTTATGGGGATGCTGTGGGGAGGGGCAGGCCCCACCCCAATCACGCCCACCAACCCCACGGTCGGGGTTCGCACACAACCGTGTCCCCCTCCCCAGGTGCTAAATATTCTCGGGATATGGACACCAGGGATTCCTATAGGGATCCGGATGATCAGCGCGCGCACAGCGCCAAAGTTCACGCGATGGCACGTGACCATCAAGGTCGACCAATCAGTGGCAAACGGGACACACGTGACCCGAACAGCCGACCAACCAGCGCGAAGCAACAGGTGGACCCGCGCACCGGGCGGCCTATCAGCGGCAAACGGGACATGCACACACCCGGCTCAGAATCCGGCAAAAAACGTGACTACTTCGAAGGGCACGAGATGAATCGGCGCGGCTACCGCGGCAGCCCGCACTACGACGTATCGGAGAGCAGCTACTCCGAACTGCTTGACAACAATCAAGTGACGAGCAAGAAGATTCGGGACGACATCCCCGACTCTGACCTGATCGACTATGAGGACGACGGGGGAGAGTCGCTAGTGGAATCGGTGGAACTGGAGTATGATGAGACGAGAGTCAGGATCTTTATCGCTTTGTTCGACTATGATCCGTCTACAATGTCACCTAACCCTGACGCCATGGACGAAGAACTGCCCTTTAAGGAGGGCCAACTGCTCAAGGTGAACGTCTACCTAGCCCCTACGAATCGCTCTGCTATTTTACTTTCATCATTTACAACTTATTCCGTAAATCAATTCGCATGCATTTTATATTCTGTGACAATCTTGTTTTATTCATGTTTCCCTGAACATTGTTCTCTTGAAAATTCAATCGGAGGCAGTCAGTAATTGTAATTATCCTGCAAATCTAAATGACCTACTTCTCCATGAATAGAAACAATGCTCACTAAATGATTTATTCCCCTGCTACCTGTGTTTAAGCTCTATTTGATTCGTATTGACGTGTTGATGCAGATATATGGTGAAAAGGATCCTGACGGATTTTACATGGGGGAATCCAATGGGAAGAGGGGGTTCGTTCCATGTAACATGGTCTCAGAAGTCCAGGTGGATGATCCGGAAATAGCAGCGCAACTGCTGAAAGAAAGCAATAGGTAAGATTTAAATGTATAGTTCATTGGTGTAAATTGTACATTTTTGGAACCGCAAGTGACCAACTTTCGAATTACATGCAGACGTTGAGTTGACATTTTGTCTAATTTAAGTATGTACATGTACTTGTCTAGTCTAAGTAACTCGAAATCCGATATCACGTTCATTAAATATACCCATTTGCATGTTATTTTGGTTTATGTTTATTCTGGGAGAGACTGAGAGACTTTTAGAGAATTATATGCAATTTTGGCCGGGGAGGGAGGGGACACCTTGTGTGTGTACATTTACTGTATCATGTATCGTCCTTTGTTTCAGAGCGTCGTCTAGTCGAGCGAGTCGATCAACAAGTCGTGGTACTACTACGCCAATGTCTGCCCGACAGAATGGTTTAACACAAGGACGTGATAGTCATGGTAACAATCTCTTCGCCTATCCTTCAATTAAACAAGCAACCTATCAGTGTCCGAAATATGTGCCCGCCCTATGCAATGTTGCATCGAGTCCGAGCACTAAGTCAATATCGATTTGTAACTATTGATTTATTCCGGCTGCCTTATTTTGTCCTCTCAGTCTGACTTGACTTGTTTCTGATATTCCGCTAGGACGGCCGACAAGTCGTCATCAAGAACAGCGGAGTCACAGCCGCAGTCGAGATAACAGTCCAAATAATCTGAACTTTCCTGTGAACGGTCCAGTAAGGAGTATGATAGCCCTCTATGACTATAACCCATTAGAACTGTCACCAAACGTGGATGCTGAGGTAAGGACAAATCAATAATACTCTACATCTATGTCGGTTTTTCACAAACATTTAACAGGAGTTGTGTGATGTTGATTAATATCCTTTTTAGGTCATTGTAACGCTTTTGAATTATTGTTAAAGGTTTTACATAAGCCAATCTAGAACCGAAAATGATATTTTCCTTCAGCGACTGCCTTGCAATTAAACTTGTTTGCAATTCTTGTACGGGTTTCGTTGCAGCTGGAGTTGTCATTTAAGACTGGAGAGAATTTGTTAGTGTACGGAGAGGTAGATGAGGATGGGTTCTACTATGGTGAACTCAAAGGCCGTCGAGGATTGGTTCCCTCTAATTTCCTCGAGGAGGTCCCATCGCAGCACCCAAAGCATCCTCAAAGCAGTTCGGCGAGAAGCACCCCTCGAGACGGTGGCAGGCCGGAGTCCCGCGGCCACCCGAGAGACCACGAGCGGTCCAACTCGCGGCCATCGTCCCGAGGGAGCACCAGCCGAGACGCGCGCCACGATCCGCGGCGCGACGTACACGAGCCGGGTCACGACCCCACCAACCCACGTGACGTTCACGAGAATCGGCGAGAGTCGCGCTCTCGTGGCGACCCGTCGCGTGGCGAACAGCGTGACCCGCGGTACGACCCCGGCGCGCCGCACGGCCGGGAGGAGAAGCGCGAGAGGCGCGACAAATCACGCGACCGACGCTCCGAGTCACGTGACCGCGAACGAGAACGAGAGCGGGATCACGATAGGGACGTAGAGCGCGTGCGCAAAGACTCACGTGGTGACAAAGCGCGGAGCCCGTCAGCCTCACGGCGGAGCTCGCACGGGGACGGCGGAAGTTCATCGTCGCACCGGCACGGGTCGCCGCATCTGAGCGAGACGAGGCGGAAGGAGGGCTCACCCTCCAAGTCGCGGCCCAAGAGCAGAGAGGGATCGGCCACCGTCGCCGAGAAGCAAGACCAGGTCAGGAAACCAGACCGGCCCCGGGCAGCCAGTCTGGGCGGTCGGCAAAAACAGGGCTCCAAATAACAGGGCCGGGTAAACTGAAGTTTCTGTGCCAAATTACATCTGTGTAAACAACACATCTTACCTCAGTATCTGAGGGCATTCCGTGGCCATTTACCCTGCAACATTCACGTAAACGTCAAACGTAACGTTCCGGTTCGTAGTCTAAATTGTCCTCCTCGATTAGAATAAGTAACGCGTATGAATATAATCCTCTGATCATGATCTTATCTAGAACTTCAGTTTACTGACTTGTGAGAGTTCAGAAAACACTATATCATTGTGCATGGATTTCATTTAAATTATCATCATTTCACTTCGTCATTTTGATACATTTTAATTGCTGACATACCACCAAGCGCATGTAAACAGTTTTTAATCTTTGTAATTTCATGCATGTATAACTTATTTGGTTCTGAAATGCATTCGTACAAGGAGGGACATCTTACAAAACCTACCGGTAGTTTAAATGAGATGAAATGTCCGATTTAAGAAACGCGCCCGAATCTTAACATCGTCATCGTATTTTGCATCAACCACTTTCCAGTGTGCAAATCATAGTCGTAAAAGCCAGCTTTGCTTATGGCCATTAGAATTCCCTAGATTTATACTACTGTAGATACTACTTACAATTCGTCATTTTACTACTGACACGAGCCCATTTGGTATCAGTACTATTTGATCCCAGTCTAAATTTTGTGTGACATTTATTTTGTCATTGGTACTACTAACTTTAAAGTGCACCAGTTTGAGCAGATGTAACCATGTCCATATGTTTGTATCAGTGATCGATATACATGTATAGAGATCAATATTTTCTATTTATGGAACCCTTGCAGACCACAGTTCCGCTTTAAACGATTACCGTGTATTATGTTTAGGTCGTGATGATACATGTTATCTTACATGTATCTCAATCCGTTATGCTTTATCTGCAGTAATGCAATGGATAAATTTGTAAATAAGTGTGAAAAGTTGAGGAAACGCACTTCTGGCACAATATGTATTAAAGTCTGGCGTATGAAGTGTATCAGGTTTATTATACTACTATCTATCATGGTGTGTACTACTTTGGTGAGACCATGTTTTAACTTGATGTATATTTATGTTTATTATTGTGTAGAATGCCATGAATGTGTTATTCGTTTATATGCATACATATAATACACTAACGTTGTTCAGTATCAGTTATTGTTGTTCACTTTCTATATATTTGTTGACTGTACCACCCCCGCATGAGTCTTGGCTACTACTGTGTGTTGGTTCACCATTTTACTCTCAGAAGTTTGGCATACTACTCTCGTAAATCAATTGGTTTCGGCAAATTTTCCATTTCATTACCATCAACTTCTGGGGGTAGCGAGAACCGAGCAAGGCACTGGCTACTTAGATAAGTTTAAGTTCTACCACGATTAACAACTTAAAGTTCCATCGATGTAGCATGCCTGTGACTTAAAATATTATTTAAGTACTGACGCTCTTGATTGCGTAAACGCGTTTTAAAATCGAGTGATGATGATTACCCGCGATGATTAATTGACGGTGGGACGCTGTGAGCTGGCCTGATGGCGGTACGGTGGCGCAGACCACTGGTCGCATGCAAGCGTGTATCTCCCCTCACACAAGGGGATACCACGTCGTGTGTGTGTCTTGTGTTTGCCGTCTGGCACCGCCGACATGTCGTCCTGTCCAATGGTGTATGTTGATGAATATGTTTTCCTCTCCCCTTCTCGCTGCGTTGCTGTGGATTGTGTGACCCCCCAGTCCTCTATACGTGGGTGGTAGGTATTCTGCCTTCTCTAGTCGTAAACGTTTGCATGATGACTTCGTAAAATTCTCTACCGTAAAGTATAGAAAAACAAATCTCAGTAGCTTCGACTTTGATTATAAATCATTTCCATGGTACGCTGTAACTTGGAATTTCTAGGCTGATTAAATTAGAATATTACTACACGATGTAAGTTGCTTAGCTCTTACAGTTAGACGTACAGATGTAATTTACTACGGTTATAAAAAAATAACGCTTGAAGAAATTGCATGACCTGCACTTTTGTAAACTATTAGTGATGCATGATAAGTTGTGCTCAATTATAAAAGTCGTCAAAGTTTAAGCAATTTTAAAGCTTTTTTATAGATCATTTAGTAAGACGAAAATGTACGTCAATGTAATGCTAATAATTACGTTCGATTTACACCATGTATATTATTGATCTATTTTTCATAAATTAAGGCTGATAATCAATTAATCATGTTTGATTAAAGTGTGATGTTATTGCTTAAAGTTTGATGGCTCGTGTTTGTGTACGGCATATTATCTAGTGTCTGCTGAAGTATTTGGTGTCTTCTTGGTATGAAGGGAATGAATTGCTTCCGAGTGAACAACAGCACGTTTTTTTATATTTCAGCTTCAGGAATTTCCATCTGACATTTTCAATTCAATTTTCTCTATTTACAGACTCTCTTCACGAACCACTCCCAAGTTTTTAAAGCTTTTTAATCATATTTGTTTCATAGAGTAAGGTGTAAGTGAATTCGTCAGCCATTTGCCATGCTTATTAACACGTTTCCTCGACAATTTGCAGTCCGCCAACAAGAACGTTACCTTCTCAGCCGACCGGACCCTCCAAGGTGAACCAGAGGGGGGGAGTGGGCGGGGTGATGAGCAGCAGCAGCAGCAGCAACCGCTCGAGCTCCCCCGGGTCGTCCCGACATCACCGACCACCGCAAGCCGCCCCACCACCGGGGACAGCCCCACAAAAAGTCCAAAAGCTGCCCGCCCATCGGTGATGAAGAAGCAGAAGTCGCTCGATTCTGGCCCCAGCAGCCCCGCACATTCCAGTGATGGCGAGAAACGCAAACGGGGATTCTTCTCAAAAAGTAAAAATATATTCAAAAAGCTGGGCAGATAGTTTTCATAGCGATAGATCGGCATGATTAGGGTAGAAAATTCTGTAGCTACGAGGTTCTATCGTAAGTAGTATAGATCAAAAAGCTGGTAAGCAGTAGTATGAGGGATATACTGCTTACACTGTTCTATCTTTTTTTGTCATTCTAAACATGTTTATATCATGGTATTCAATCAGATGACAATCTAAAATGTATTGCATCAGATAGAAATAAATCATTAATGAAATATTGTAACATGTTGAGTGAAACCACTATTGTAGAGACTGCTAGTGAGCTATTAAACTTTTAATGAAGACAATACTATGGTAAATCATGCCTGATGAGCTCAATTTTGTACAGATATAATTTATTGTTATTCACCGATATTTGGCAGTCGGAACGCACTTGTACATGTACATGTAAGTCGAGCTAAAATTTGACAGTATCTGTTCAAGAGATGTAACACATACATATATACATGTATGTATATATATATATATGCGCCCACCCCTGAATTCCCATTATAACGATGATGGTAGACTGACCACATTATATCCGAGTATTACATCAGGTTCATGCCATTGAACATATATCGTTGTTTAGCGCTAATTGTAAGCTATGGATTTGAATACTGGCTGATTCAATAGGAATACAGCTAAATATCTAAAGTGCGATCTCTTACAAATCAATGTAGTATAGTTCTCCGACCGCCCTTAAGTAACACTTGCTGAATTATCACTGTTGTAATTACACTACTATGTGGTAGCATGTTCTATACTACTCTCTTACTACTCACGTTCATTCCTCGTCAATGATGTTTAGGTTATTTACCCAGAGAAGATACAAGTCTACTCGTTTGTTAAGTCTAAGCCTTGTAGCCTAATGTTTTGCCTATGTACAAATGTACAGTTTCGTGTCTATAAAAGTAATTGTTCTAACAGAAGTTGTTAAAGTTAATCTAGGTTATATTGTATGTGTATGTACAGTAAAGTAACTGATCGTTGCTGGATTTAAAAAAAATTCAGCGCTTGATTATCATGAAAAAATGTTGAATTAACCGCTTACGGTATGAGAGATGTTTTTAAAAAATCGGAACAGGCAGTCATTGAACAATTTGAGAATATAATGGATCTGCAAACATGTTGCATGATTGTAAGAATAATTTTTAGTTCTGTGGGTTGGTGAGAACACTTATCTGGAACACAGTGTTAAACTAAGATATAAATGCACCTTAAATATTAAGACCGATGATTAATTAAAATATGTTGATAATTCGACCAGTCACTTGTAATGGCCTCTGGCATCTTAACCGACGAAAACAAATGGTTAATTGTTTCCTCTGATGTAAGCACGCTTAAAGTTGACGCTGGAAAATTGATAATAAAACAGATGTATTGTTTGATTATGTTTGAACAGAATAAAAGTCGTTATATTTTCACCTCTATTGTTCTACACATCGTAAGTAACGTAGATGTTTTGTTAAGCATGGAAACAGCACGCGACTGAACTAATTTAAAGACGTATCTGCACAAAACTACCCAATTGTTTTGTACATCGCAGCTGTATTCAGAAGGAGTAAATCAATCCGCTTGTTGGACAAGAGGCTAGTTATTCTCAAGTTCACAATTTTCAATAAGCCAGAATAGCAGACGGTAATCGTGAAATCAACACAGTCAAGTGCCTAAGTTAGATGATTCAGGATCAGCAGGTTGTGGGTTCAAATCCGATGCTTGACTTTTCTATTTTCTACGTCTGAAAGGTCTTTAATTATGATATAAATAGGACAAACCGGGTACACAAGCAAGGCCTTGTCTGGGTGGCCGACGTGTCAGCATCGCTTGCCTCCTTGGTTTATCTGGTTTATCTGGGTATCGGTATTCCTGGTGTCCTGGCACCAGCGTTGCGTGGGTTCGATCCCTCCAGCGTCGGGGTACATCAGCTCCTAGCTGACCTAGGGGGAGGGCTGCTGGGCCTTCCCCCGACTGGGAGGCTTTTTTTACACAAATTTGACCGGTGCATGGTAGGTTGACAGTAACTGAACTGAACTTCAGAATACTATAGGTGACACTAACTGAACTTAAATACTATATTACTGCCCATATTTCTACCTCTACTACTGCCCATACTTCTACGTAAACTTCTTTGTATACTTCTGCCTCTACTACTGCCCATACTTCTACCTATACTTCTACCTATACTCCTTATAGTTGTACGTTTTAAGTTTATAAGTTCTGCCTATACTTCTTACCATACTTCTGCCGATACTATACTATACACCGACGACCCTTAAGGAATAATTTGTGCTTTGTTATGACTAGCGCGAGTGGACCAGCCCCAGCGCAACTACTCACGTGATTGTATAGCCGGGGGTCGGGCTGTTCGGGGCAGTGTGGTCTGGTAAAACACAGGTTTTATTTGTGATGCTAATTTATGCATGTACGCTACCGTGAACACCTTGAGAAAGGTTTAGTGTATTTCTCAAAGGTTGGAGGATGGTGGCACAAGTGGGCCTAGCAAATCAATAAGTTAATTGTCCCCAGCTATTAGCTCAAGGTTACAGTTTGGTTACAAAAGCCTCACATTTTCACGCATAGCCTTACTTGCGCTCTGGACATCTGTCGTGCGTACCTGCGTATGGTGCTTACCTTGATACTTGACATTGTCTGTCCTTTTGTGCTTGCGATTCAGTCTGGCGATAGAAACTTGGACTGACGTTGTACTGTTACCAGTTAAGTGATTACATTCTACATTCAAGAATAAGAAAGAACTTTTCTAAAAAAATTACCTGGGAGTTAGTGTCACGTCTTCTTGAGTTTATTTCTCCACCCCCTTTGCGGCATTTCTTCAGTCTCGACCATGCCAAAAAGTCGTAACAAGGCTGCTACCGCTAGAAGAGCAAAGAAATCTTGCTGTATTCTTTTTTGCTCTGGGTGTAAGGAGAGAAATCAAGCTCCAACTGGTAAGCCCTGTCCTTTTCTCACCGATGCCGATCACAAAGCGCGTGATAAAGATCATGCGCAACTGGTAGATTCTGATGATGGATCCTTTATTCAGCAAACTCAGGATGATCCAGTGGACCCTGACTCTGACGACAATAGTATTACTGGTCCTATTGGACAGGCTCAAGCTGACCATCGCAGTTTGGGTGCGAAATCTAAGTCTAGAGTGGCTAAGAAAGTTACCATAGCTTCGCCAGCCAAGACTTCTTCAATAGCTACTGAGATGAAATCTATCTTGTTGAACTTTACGTCCGATTTGCTCTCTTCTCAGAAGGAATTTTTGTGACAAATCAACCCACCCCCTACAGCTGGAGCTCATCCTCCGTCATCGTTGGTCTCTCCCTTTATTAGGGTAGGCCGGATGGGTGGTTGTCGAGATGTCACAACCATTTCGGATTCCAATCCCTCTTCACCTGACAAACCACAGGGGAACTACACTGGCTGGGGCGACTTGCCTCACACCATGTCAACGGTTAATTCACCCAATCTGCTGAATGCTCCTGGCAATGATCTTGCTGTTGATGCCACCATCGGCGACCTGAGGAGGGACACAAGGGTTAAGCAGTGACTGGAGAGGTACAAGAGTGAATCATCTGATGAGGATGGGGAGCCAAAGAAAGGTAGGCGCCCTCTTAAATCTGTTGTGGTGCGCAAAGCTACGGACGATGGCCGGCGTTGTATTCTCGCTCCTCACCTCTTTGTTCTCAGGGATGGTAAGGGGATTGCATTTGAAAAGCTAACCATTCAAGAATTTGTTTGGGGCTTTGGTAAAATGGTCCTTGCAATGCCCGATACTTTATATGTACAACGTCGCATGTGGTATACACTCATCAGCTATCACCAGCTCCTGGAGGGCTTCACTTTCAACATATTCTTTCTGAAATTGAACAAGATAGACTTCAGTGGTTTGAGACCGCAAATATTAGTCACATTATTAGCAAGTACAGGGCTAGAGGCGCTCCTGAAACATTTTCATATCACAACTCTCAAAATTCTGATTCTTGTTCTAAAAAGGCGAGAGCAGGCAAAGCAAGACCATGCCCATGCTATCAAAGAAATGAATGTACATATGCTTCCCAACATGTTTACAGAAAACAACTGGTGGAGCATATATGTGCGATCTGCTTTAAGCAAATTAAATCAGAAAAACATCCGGCAAAATCGTGCCCAAACAAAAACTGGACCCATACCTTGTCAAAAAACTCATCCCAAAAGTAAACAAGGGTAGTACACTGCATTTAGCAGACAATGTATTCATTCCTAGGTCAAATTCAGGAATTAATAATCTTACGTCAAGATATCAATAATGTAAAATTACATGTTACTTCATCTCATTCTCTCGCATGTAAAGCTGCAGTAGTGTGTAGTTCTGCTTCTCGGCATGGCAAAAACATTATCTCCTCTTCGGTTGCCATTACCAATGATAGTTTTGTTAATCAATTAAATTACTTGCCTTGTCAACTTGTATCGACTCTGTTAGAGATGGCGCTAGCGCAAAACATATCGAACCGTTATTATCTACATGTTCAAAATATCAATAATCATATCAACTTTGAAGCTCTCAGCTTCCTCTCCATGGTTATTTTCTCACCCAGATTTAGCTCACTGTTTACACTAATATATACATGTATACTACGGGCCGACAGGCTGGACCAGGGCGTGTCCCGATTGGTCACTATTTTATCCTCTAATCGAGCTTTGTATAAACTTGCTTTACTGTTTCATGAGGTATTGCTAAAATACTCAGACGGTCACTCCAACTGACCAGGCAGGGCAGGCACAACTTGCCCAATATGTGTCCACAGATGTCACTCAAGCACCTGGTCGCAAACGAAAAGCTCCGGGCACACATCAACAGGCTCACCACAAATCTAAATCTATCATTCAAAACTGTTTAGGAAAATTTCGTGAAACAAGATATTTGAATCATATAATCTTGGTCTGGCCTCCTCACCTGGTGAATTTCTGTTTTGGTTTAACACGAATATTCCTCTATTATCTTACATCAACCGCGATTATTCAAACGAGGTTTCTTGGGAATTTCAAAACAAATATCCCACCTACGCGGCACGTTTTAACCAAGTAAAAAACTCTGGTTTTCAAAATTTCCATGCCAATAAACGCATAATTCCATCTCCCTTTTGCATTCAGCACTGGGAGGCATTTCTAGATTTTCCCCTGGGGCATGAAATTACAATTTTTTTAGCCCACATCTTCCCCACTGTATCGATCTATCTTTTACCACTAAAAGGACCTTTAAAATCATTTGTGCGCAACTCGTGACCCAAAGCATGTGTTACACTATTTAGAAACCGAATTGGATAAAGGTTTCATTTTAGGGCCATTTGATGATGATGCTCTTCAAAGATTTTCATCTATCCCCCTTCATGGCAGTACCAAAGCCCAACACCAATTTTGACAGAGCGGTGATAGATCACTCTTTTCCGCCAGAGGATAATTTCAACAGTACCATAAACAAAAAGATTTTATTTCGGGCGACAAGTTAAATTGATCTACCCCCATGTCTTCGACATTGCTTTGGCCATGCGTTTCTTTGGCCCTCACATGCACTTCGCCAGCATAGATCTTTCAGCAGCTTATAGGCACTCAAGAATTGATATATTGGATGCTCCCTACACCTGCCTTACATTTAATGGTAAATTTTGTATAGACATATCTAATGCTTTCGAAGCCACAATGTCTGCATTCCACATGCAAATGATTTCAAATGCATTTGTGCATCTTTGCCACCTGAACTTTGTCTTCCTCGCACCTTCTTCTGACGATTATCTTATCGTTTCACACAGTAAAAGGGACTGTTTTAGGGATTTGGATTTCGTTTTGGATGCTACTGAGCATTTGAGTCTTCAAATCTCCAAAGAAAAACAGTATTTCCATCACCACGAATAAAGTGGATAGGAATATGCTTCTTTGCTGACTTAAACGTCATTGCAATCCCGTTATCCAAAATTGCAAAAACACTGGATCTGGTTGCCATTTGGTTACACGCATCAGGTGGATCCTTGAATGCATGGCAAAAACTGGTGGGAAGGCTGCATTTTTGTGCAAGCCTCACACCAGGGGCTCAAAGTTTCATCACAAGTATGCATACGAAAATATCTCAAGCAACAGTTGCAGGGTATGCCTCGATGGATGGTCAAGTGCTGTCTGATCTACTCTGGTTCAGAAAATTTCTGCCACACTACAATGGCATATTGTTAGCTACAGAATTTCATAGGAATTTTACCATACACACAGATAGCTGTCTGCAATCAGCAGGGGGTTATATGAACAACAAAGCATTCTCTTTTGAGTTTTCACAAATACCTTGGTATAACTTTACGTCTATCAATCAAAATGAAGCATTTGCTGTTTTAGTGTCCCTTTACTACTGGCTCCAGCATAATAGGCATTCAAGGCTAAGCGTTTTCATTGACAATACAAGCACAGTGAATTCTCTTCAACACTCAGGGCAATTGCTAGATCAATATGGATGCTAACCTCTCTGCTGAATATTCATGTAGTATTTTATTACATTGAAGGTTCTACGAATATTTTGGCGGACGAAATTTCGCGCTTATCTTGAAAAATGTTCCAAAAATTCAACATGTAAATACATTTAAGAAAAGGGGCATTGATCTAGTATTTTTGAAAGCCAACCAACTTCCCCAAATTGATCTTTCTTTATCTATATAAAAACTACAATACTCTTGGCTGACTGCCGGATTCGTCATTTGTCTGTATGGCCACATCTGTACATCTGGAAGCCGATATTTATTATTAGAAAAAACTCTTTCCATCATTTTATGCTTCACTTCTGGGCATGTTTAGCTTGGAGATTATTCTGTTTATTCAGAAATCACAACGATGGTGTTTTTTCTCTTCCCTCACAGTTTCCCCCCCCCCCCCCCCCTTTAGCAACAACTTGTGGCCGATTCGAAAATACGTCGCTCACATGCACAAACCATGGGGACCATAGCCAACAGGAGGTCGTGCTTCCAGAATTAGGGATTCTGGCAGCAGCACTCAATTTTTCCATATGGCAGCCAGCGGAGCAGGATATTTTAAATGTCCTGGAGATTCTCAGTTGTGATGATCGTTCTTACAACATTTTATCATCTCACTTGCAAGCCATTCATTATTACTTCGCTTCAAAAAACCTCGACTCTAATTTTCTCAATTCCTCTCGAGTACATCAAGCGCTCAAGGTGTATCAGCGCACTTTATCTCCACCAACACAGTATTGTATGCCCCTGTTTCCAAGACAGTTGAGGGCACTAGTGACCCATATGGGTAGATGGTCTTTTGCGCCTGCTTTACGATTCACAATGTCATTACTTCTCCTTACCATGTTCCACCAATCGAATATAGCACCCCTTACCAAGACTAGATTTGACCCTAAGAAGCAGTTATGCTTTGGTGACATTTTCTTCAATGCCATCAAAAATTATCTGGTGGTAAAATTGAAATGGTCCAAGACCAGACAAAACCATGAGGCACTAATGATCAAACTGCCTCAATTACCTCTCCCCTATGCCCGGTTTCCGCATATAAGAAATACCTCACATACTTGGGAACACCTCCTGGTCCCACTGAACCATTGCTGCAAATCTGTCTACTGACTGGGCTCCGGCAGGTAATCTCCATCGGTTTCATAAACAAATTTTTCAAATTGGCTTTGGAGAATGTTGGTCTCAGAGGCATAGATATAATGCTCCCCTCTCTCCGTCGTTCTGCGGTGGTGATTGCTCTGTCAAATAAAGTACCAATGGACCAGCTCAAGTCCATGGGCACATGGAAATCCAGTGCGGTGAACCGCTTTGTGACCACTTGCTCAAATGTGGAAATTCATTTATTCTAGATATGTATTCCATACCTTATTCCCCGTTTAATTTTAGAAAAAAGCAGAACTGCTTTAATACTCCTACTATGCATTATTTTTCATGCTTCATGCATCCGCCCTCAATTTTTGCTTTTGTCTGTTTACATGCATTTTAAAAACTCCTACATTGGGTTGCTTTTTACTCATTTCAGGCTTGCTTGAAGAATATCAATAACATCATCACGAGCCCACGCTTCATAAGGTTGACTCCTGTTCTTACAGCATAAACCTTGTAAGATTGCATCCACATGCATGCATCTCATCGCGGCTTCCTTATGATCCTCTGCTGGCTTAGGGCTCTTTCAAGAACCACATGATCCATATCATTTAGCCCTTTATTCAACATGCACGCATAAATCTTCTAAGGTCGTTTAAAAAAACATCATATTTTTCTTCATGTCACACATGTTATACTGTCGTATAGAAATATTTGGTCTATATCATTTATTCGATGGTTATTATGTTTGTTTAAAAATCACACACAAATAATAACAAATGTTTTGTTTACTCTCTAGCGCATTAAGATTGTGTGTGTATCTCAAAATTTCTTGTCTGTATAATCTACTGCATATTTTACTTTGTCAAATTAATTGTAATTCTTGATTTGAGTAGAGTATTACATGAAGCGCAAAAGAATCATTGTGATATCTTAGTTAGAAGATATAACACGCTTAATCGATCTTTTATCATAAGGTCAGATATATTTTGTTCATGTTATGTAAGTTATATTTCTTCTTCTTGTTCACTTTGTGAAATGCGGTGACAATCACAAGTAATCAACATATTTATCCAACCAATGCAAATCTGTTTTTGGGACTCGTTTTACTAAAAGTCCAATATATTTGTCAAATAATTTTATTTTCTCGCATAATAATCTCAATATATATCCTCTTGCTAATGAGGAACGAACATCTCAAACCAACGTCACATAAACTTTAAGTAACACCTCGCTCGTATGGGATCCTCTTGCATACCTACAACATTGTATTATTTTATTGTGTAAATGATAAATGTGTTGTTGCGTAGGTGCTTTATTAATATCCTATGTCCAGATCAGGGGAGGGGCTGGGACCAGAGACCAGAAAGCTGGTACCTGCCGAGTTTCATTTAAATCTGTGATTATGATCCTCGAATGTGTGATAACCCCTCTCTGTGTAATCAGCGCCCTGCTCGATGCCCCTAAGGCAATTTGGTGAAATATCGCCCAAAACCTATCCCCCCTCGGCCGATATTGGACCGATATTTATAGGATTTGGCCAAGGTGTGTAGATCATTGTGATCTA
>JAXGGS010131976.1:0-14709 GCA_035585475.1 Armandia brevis
ACGCGGACGAGTCAATCATACATTATGCATCACTTCGCTATAACTGTACGTACTTTAGTGACCTATTAAAAATGATGGATGTATTGCGTTTGGAAATAATTCATTTAATTGCAAAATACTTGACTATGTGTACAGTGGATTTCGAAAATTTTCCGAGGGAAAGCATGTAAATATCACGTCGTTGATTTCACTCGGCATCAAGTTCCATAATGATATTTACATTGGTGCTGACCAGTATTAATGGAAATTCAAAAATGAATTCCTTGATGCTGCATGTCGAGTGAATCAGGCGTTTCTATCGAGAGGTTGCATTATTCGAAATATTCCAGCACAAACAACGTCCAATTGCGTGTGCAACCTTTATAAACAAAAGAGCTCAAAAAGGTTCGCATGAAAATTGTTGATGGCAACGCTGGACTAATTAATTTAATTCGAGATATTGGCAAGCATTTTTGTCGCCAAATCAGTTGTATGATAGGTTTTTCAAAGCAAAACTGAATGACAATCTTCAGTTGCACCTGGGGCTGCAAAAACATTTGATTCGAAACAGATTCCCCTCAACTTGACAGTGTTTTAGTCAAGCAGAACTAAGCTGCCAGCACATATAACCTTACGCAGCTCGGATGATTGGTCACACGATAGTAGCAGACTTGGACGAACAATAAGGCGGTTTTAATTTCTTCCACCAGTGCATGATATCGACTATGCATTTTAGTAGACAGAACACTGAAAACAGCAATGCTTCACAAAGTAGGATAGGGGGTCTGATCCTACTCAGCGTAATTATACTAGGAATAGTAATAATTGCGTTGAGCATGAATAGTACAGGTTCGGTCAAACAAAGTTGATTATGTATTCGTGCAAAATTCAATATTTGTGTCTGGGTTGTACAATCAAATCGTAATAATGGAATATTTATTTGCAGATTTTGATGCAAACCTTGAGGGTGGGATTAAAACCAAAATCAAAGTCCCATCTTTACCAAGGAGCAAAAGTACTCAAGTTAATAAAACGAATGTCGAACATTCGTCTACAAAAATACTTTCAAGTAGGTATAGGTCTAGATATGAACATTTGGTAAGTTTGTTTATTTAGTTTTTATAATTATATATATGTTAGTAAAGTTCATAGTAAAACTTTCAGGTTCATCAACCATACAAACTTCAATTGTGACAACCAAGCCTCGAATAGCAGACCCGTCCATTAATGTTACATTCCGTGAGTATGGTATAATTTCTTATTGCTGTATATTTAAACTGACATCTTACATTGAAAGGTTCCTGCAATATATAGAAATGTGTTACATTGAATGATAGACCACTATATAACCTTTGTAGACGGGCTAAAATTAAATCCTGAATATACCGAGCAGAGCAGTACCAGCAATCAAAATTTGGGATCCTATAGAGCAGTGGAGGGTAACAACAGAACAAAAATTGGGCGCATTCTTACCCATGCACCCTGTATGAAGACGGATATTAAAGCAGAGATACCGTGGTGGAGGGTGACGCTGGAGCAACCAACAATTATCTCGTCTGTATCTGTTCTCTCTGCTTCCGGTGGAGATTGGCTCCAAACCTATTCGGATAGGTTAGAATTATTAACTGTGGATAGCGGCTGCCCGATTTGTCGCGTGCCCAACTTTCACGCAGAGCAATGTCATCCCACATTTGCTCACATACCAAAGTCGGGCGGTAAATGGCACCACTTTCCTTGTACCCGACCGACCAGCCCGGTCTGCTCGGTGACCTTGCACAGGACCGTGGAGCTGGAGCGGAGCCATTATAACCGACTGATTATGTGCGAGGTTATGATCAAAGGAGCAGGTAATTTAACCTCGTTATATTTCGATCAAAATTGCGACGCGGACTTCAATAGAATAATGATGCTACTGGTGTCAAATGAAATGCATGTTATTCGACATATTAATTGATATTAATCTTGCAGTGGTGAACATGGATGGTTATTCCGTCATCTACAGAAGAATCAAAATTGATGAAGAACAGCGGCTGTTGCTAATGGGTCACCACTGGGAGGAGTTTGCATCAAGAAAAACGTGTCAAAATAGTTGTTCAGAGTTGGCGAAAATTAACTGCTTGGATTGCGTCGGTTATGTTTACAACCAAACCGGTTGTTTCACCTTTGTAAAAGAATTTTCCCCACTACAAGAGCTGATGTACGCGAGACCTCCCGTCAGGACAAGCGGGGCACCAAATACTCTGTTTGTTCTTGATCATTTTCAATGGAATTAGTGATAAATTCTCACTACTGAAGGTAAATGTTGATCCTCTGTCCCTAGCTTAGCTGGATTAAACACAATCAAGCCATATTAAAACATATGAACATTATAAAAAAAGGACCTGTTTAATAGCATGGCATGTATTGAGTGTTTCATGGACAACCATTCAACAAATTAACCATGTTCATGTGTTACAATCAAACACATAGTAAATATATGAATGGAAACTAACTTGCTGATGATGTCGCCGTTACTACGCATATCTCGCCAGTGTTATATAATAACGTAACCTTGTTCTGTCGACGAGGTCGTAACCAACTACAGTCCTAATTTCACTCTCCAAATTACCCTTCAAAAACTTTTTTTTTAATATTTCAACTTAAGATAGAACAATGAACACTTTTTCTTTCTATTATTGTAAAATTATCGCCCAACAAGCACATTTTACACAAAATGTTTTGAGAAGCTTTTGGGACTCCAATTGCCGTTTTCACGCTTAACATCAGTTTACAGGAATCGTCGGCAGAACAGGCATTTTAGATAACCCATTTTAAAAGTAAATATGTATTTTCTTTTGCCTTTTTTTAAATCGATGAAGAGCTAAACTGCTTATCTTGCCAAATTTACCAATTAATAGTGACTTGGTATGTTTGAATGGTTGTATTTGTTGGATATTGATGAGTTCCTACGCAGGGCACTTGAAGGTATCTCGTATAGCTGGAACTCATTGGCTCATGCAGCCAAAACAGCTCCCGTGACAGTGGTTATACGGTTTTACTGAACCAGTTCGGGTTCTACAATTGTGATGGCAATATCACTACTGAATCACTTATTAGATGTATATTTAGGAAATATATATAGTAATGCATCTGTACAAGGGATATTTATTTTTCGATTTTCAAGAACTTTATTCACAAAATGTCTTACGTGAAATGACCGTATAAGGTCTGTATTTTACGTTAAGTCTGGAACAATAGCCAACGCAGTAGGACAATTTAACACCTAAATATTTTATTGTAAAGCTGAATATATTTCAGTAAATAGAGTTTCCTACAAGGAAATATTCTTTGTATGTAAAATCGCCAATAATATTTGGGTTGAAATAGTCAGAATATATGCACAGGTGCAACAATATTTGCCACTTAATACAATATATATGTATACCTAAACAATGCATATACCTCCTGTTAATGTGTTTTTGCACGATACGATGAAAAATTGATATACCAAAACTATAAAGTACAAACATGTATATGTAGTAAAAATGTAATTGTTTATCAACATTAGAATAATTCTGATATAGGTAGACGCTGCATGAATACGAAATCCCAGTCCTTCCTCTATTAAGCGTACATAGTAAAGTCGAAATACATTTTGATGGCTGGACGCTAAATGACATGTCTCAGGATGGCAATATTTCATTACATGTAAACATGTATAAATCCAAGAAGGCAGTGAATACATATCATGGATACATTGTGTTAAAAGCATATATATCTTAAAGCATAAAAGCAGCATCAATTATAAAGCTTAAACGAGTACAGTGCGGTGATAAACAGTAACATTCAAAACATAGGTTATACATATATCATATCTAGAAGTTGACTCTATAGTTATAAATACATCATATGGCACTCTTAATACGTTTTCTAAAATACCCTGTACTGTTAAACTATATTATGTTAGACTCCCTATTTTCTGCTCGAGTTTCTTCGAGTTCCTTGACTTCATCGGCTTTTGTGTCTAGCAGAACATCCATATCTCCATACATATCTAAACTCTCACCAAGAAATCTATAATTAGAAACACCCATCAGTGAAGTCACTTAAAATATGAATATAGATTATCAAGTGGCACATAGACGGAGGTCAGATGACAGCGCTCACCTCACTAGAATTGTGTCTCCTGTGAATTCAACTGGCTCACCATCGATGCTTAAATATGGGCTGCCTTTTCCGAACATCTTCATTTTGTAGGACCTCACAAACATAGTGTCCATTCCTTCAAAATCAGCCTTTAAGGATAAAAGGTCACTGTTTTCCGTACAAAATTCCGAGGTTGGTGGCATGATTGTTCATTGCGTTTTTCATGACAGTAAGTATCTTATTTGTAGTTTTCGCCAACATTAAATTCATATTTAATAATATTCAGCATGCTAAAACGCCACAAACCATATCCGGCCGCTGCGCCTGCATTCGACCTATGTGTTTGAAAAATCTGAACTTTGGAAACCCGGCATGTATATTATTAAGTAAGTAGCTAGGATGTCTAGGTCTTCTCCAGTAAAGTTGTGGAAATGCTACCATTCCGATGTTTGCGTAGCGTCCCGTCTCCGTAACCCATTCAGTCCCGCTCTCACTGTTAATTATACAGAGTACTTATTTAAACAAGTCTTTCTATATTATTTGTGTGAGGTAATGAGGTTGGGCAATTATAATTTCGCATTGTAACTAAATGTAAGTCTTTTCAATCGAAAAATATGCTACCTACCCCTTTGCATTGGGCAAATCATAACTGAGTTCCACGTCATATTCTGGGAAACTTACCGTAATTAAACGGAACACTAAAAACAAATCTCAGGTCAGTTGTTTTAACGGATCGAGCAATAGTATGATTCTATAGATAAGGAGTTCCAAAGTAATGGATTTGTGATTCAGAGAGAAATAAAGAACATTATCAGGGATGTCATACAGCCTAATAGGAATCTTGCTTTCCCGTATTTTCTCTTAGATTCTGTCCAGTGGTGAAAGTC
Organism: Armandia brevis; assembly: GCA_035585475.1. NCBI lineage: Eukaryota > Metazoa > Annelida > Polychaeta > Opheliidae > Armandia > Armandia brevis. Next base: position 4,992 of record JAXGGS010131976.1, read on the forward strand.
GGCAATCATTCCATAACTCATGAGCACGGATGAGGTACTGATAAATTTCCCGCCCTGCTCATATACAGCTCCCAGGTGATGTTTACAGGTTCTCCCTAGAATTAATGACATATCTTAAGCTAACATATTTCAATACCCTGAAGAAACTGCAAAGGTGTGTCATTAACTGTCTAAAATACCCCAGTAACTGTAGTATGAAAAAATTACGAGACGTGCTTTTGACACGAATTATAGCGATGATCGAATATATACCTAACAGAATGTATAACACTCCCGTGACCAGATCCATTGCTCCTGCCAAAGCCTTATTTGCTCCCATTCCAGAGCCTGTCGATAAAAGATAATCGTATCTTATCAGATTACTGCAGTTTCTGTAAGGGACTCAGCGACAGCAGCGCCACAATGAGTCGCGAGGGTTATTGTAGGGTCACTGAAACCTGATGCTATAACTCCTATCCTTTGTGTAGGCTTGCTCCACTCCATTTCTGAGTCATTGACATCTTTTCCTTCATCCTTCGCTATTCTCAGCAGCAGACGGTTAACAATCATACCAAAGGACCCGTCCCCTCCCATGCTTAATATACTGATAAGGAATAAAAAGATTGATTGAACTGATTACATGTTCGAGCTATCACTGGTGTAGCAAATTACATATTCACCTTCATAAAATCAAAATTACCGACCTGTCAACTTTACCAAGATCATAATTGTTGATGACCTCACCGGAATGTTCTCCATTTTCTGTCACTATGTATTAATAATTTACCAAAAGTGCACTTTCAGGTAGAATAATTACTAGAGACGGTGTTTTCAATACGTCATTTCAAAATCATCATTCGGCAAAAACTAGCTCAGAGATGACGGCCTACCCACAACATCCACATTTATTCCAGCTAATTTGAACATAGGCTCGACTGTGTCAGTCCATAATTTAACTCCTTTCTTGTCTCCGCCGTCCGGATTGATGAATATCAGACAATTGTGTGGTCTTTTACCTTTTCGGGAATAAAGGTGATATAATTAGCATTAATGTTCGATTCCTATACATTGCATAGAATCGGGTAAATAAAATATGTATTTTTTAAGAGGGGCCTATATTCTTGTTATTAACAAATGCGCCAATTCACCATGCTTTTGGATCTCTTGTTTCACATAATTGGCGAATTTTATCCCAACCTCTGCATCCTTAATACTTATGCTAAGCTCATCGTGCGTCCAGACTGGCGCTTTTTTCTTTCCTGCATGGTGAATAGTGATAACTGCGCCTACCGGCCCCGAGTCATTTCCTACAGCGAAGATATCCTGGTATGTCACCAAACTGGAATAAAACACACAAGCTGAGCTTGGCTTTTGATATTTATAAGGACAGTGGTGTTTTTTTCATATATCTCCAATTGCATATTGATCAACGGAGATATTTGTATGCCAGCTTGGGTATTATGACCTATATATGGATGGGTGCGAATGCACCTGCCAGCATCAAATGTTATCATGCACCAATCACCTCAGACATATTAATCACCATATTTATTATTACAGTATTTAATACAACTCATGATTTATTATGATTTTGTCATTACCACATAATTGTTCCTGTGCCGATCCTATTATGTAATAATAATGTGGAAGGTGAATATAAACATGTTACTAAATTGAAATTGAATTGAGTATGTATGTGCATCATTATAATTTTATAATACGCGAGATAGTAATGTATGGCTATATATTGTCGCAACAACCCGGTGTGTCATAGATCTATGCCACAATGGTTCACGGCACTTAGACAATACAGTAATAGGTAATTCGAAATAGAAAAACATCACATCCTTATCAATTATCAATTTTTCTTGCCTCGGAACGTTTGTTTTTCCTGATTTAATACTGAAAAGTATGCCCTCCTGATCGTAAGTGATTTCATGCTCCTTTTTGTTAATAGCTCCCTCAAATGAAGATGTTTCTGCCATCTTGTCAACCACACCTATGCTTATGTCAAGCAGATTTGCAGGAGTTTATCAAATACGTCGTCTGCTATTTAAAGAGCAATCGCTAGAAAGAGGTAAAAATATGCCGCTTACTGATCATTATGCTGTGAGAAGCACGATTCACGCGAGGGAGAAGTAGTGGCTTGAAGTAGTAGCGCATTCCGAGGCGCGCATGAGTTAACAGTAGCGCACATGCATTTAAGATGTGACGCACGGGCACGCAGTTTCCTGCGCGTCTCGGACAGTAATTATAAGACAATAGTCAAATGAAATATACGAAGATGGATTTATCCATAAATTTCATATATGAATGTAGAGATCTAATGGTGATATATAAACTTGCCAAATATACTCGAGAATTTGATTGATTAATTAATTTTACCCTATAGCGCAAAACCTGTTGACATTGACGTTTTATATATTGATTTTATATGCTTTCTCTCACTCTTACATCATCTATGTAAAATACATTATAACATAATTTTCTAACCAATAGAATTTATTTGAATGTATATATATAATCACATTTGTAATAACAGACAAAGTTTAATGTGTATAAAAAGTTGAACGTCCAAAAGGAGCATATATAAAACTAAATATAAAGGCTCATACAAAACTAGAATTCCATTATTCCAAGCTGTTGCATGCCAGCTATTATTAAGCAAAAACACATTAATAAGAATCTAACTTGTCCTAGAACAGTGAAGTGGTTAAAGATATTGTTCGTAGAACATATTTGCTACTTTTATCAGCACATACGGTATATTGAAAATAATAGGTGAGCCACCTAAACAATTCAGCTACAATGCAGAGCCCTCCTTCTTAGCTGCTCGGGCCTCTTCAAGTCTTGCAACTTCTTCGGCTTTAGTACCAAGCAATGCATCACCATCCCCGTACATGTCCAGACACTCGCCAACAAACCTATATCATAATTAAAATACATCCCCCTAAGTGCTGATAATCACGGGGTCTATATTGAAAGCACTAATCATTCCTGTCATATCTCGGTTTACTCTATAAGACAATTATAGAACGCACTTCACTAGTATGCTGTCGCCCTTAAACTCGATGGGCTCCCCGTCAATGCTTAAATACGGCGTCCTGTTACCAGATAGCTTCATCTTGTACGACCTAGTCAGCCGAGTGTCCATCCCTTCAAACTCACACTGTAAAATTAAAAAATCACTGGATATACGATTATTGTATGGAGTTGACATGACTTTTCTCGAATTAGCGAACATCAGGTGAACAAGTTGTAACTTGAATCGCGCACAACTTTCGAAATCAATTGTGATTTTAACAGGGTTTATTACAAAAAAAACGGTAATATTAATAAATATAATATCCATACCGCATCAGGTTTGTTTTGTTGAAATCTTCCGAGATGCTTGACTAGTCCAGACTTGGGAAACCCGGCATGAATGCTATGAAGCACGAATCTGGGACCTGTAGCCCGTCTCCAGTAACGCTGCGGCATCGTGCACATCCCGATATTCACGTACTGACGTTTCTCAGTCACCCATTCAGAGCTACTCTCACTGCACATGGTATTAAAAGTTTAATTAAGTATGATTCTTGAATTATGATATGAAGGTTTTCTCAGATATTCGACTGGGTTTAATATTCAACCAAGGCTTAAAATTCAGTAAGTGATAGCTACCTAATGGCGAAGTTATAGCATTGGTCTTACCCTCGTTCATTTGGCAAGTCATAGCTCAATTCTACATCATATGCCGGCATAGACATCGTAAGCATTCGGAATACTGTTAAAATGAGAATTTATTTTGCTCTGCATAACCGACGAACTGCAATCATTGAGAATTAATCAACCAAAATATAATTCTAATTATCACTTGAGAGTTGAATACAGTTGGTGTTGAATACCTGCTAATAAGAATCGCGCTCGTCCATATTTCCTCCTTTCTTCAGCCCATTGACCCAAGTCCGAGAACATGCCGTAAATCATAAGTAGAGATGAAATATTAATCAACTGTCCATCCTGATCGTGTATAAATCCCAGGTGATGCTTATAGGTTGTTCCTGCAAAGTGATTTACTTACATGTATATGAACTTATACTTACACACACACACGGTACACGGTACTTGCTTACGGTACAAACAAACGTATGCATTATTTATATTTTCTATACTGAATCACATTAGGTTGGTAATGATGAGATTGAGACTAGAACTAAATGAACGCACCTAATAAAATATATAGTACTCCCGTGACAAGATCTGTTGTTCCTGTTAACACCATATTAGCTCCCATGCCAGACCCTATGATAGAAGAGCTGCATATTTTGTAGTTCAATCACTAGTCCATGTGTGAAACAATGCATATGTATTTGAAATATTTGATTACGCAGTGGTATTATGGTATATCTAAAGTGACGAAAGCATGCACCTAGCAGTTTTCACTTTGATCCTGCCGAGTAAGAATACAACATTTTTTATTTAGAATATTTTACCGGAAGGTATCAATCCAACTCTTTGGTTGGGCTTGGTCCATTCTGTTTCGGGATTATTTACATCTTTGCCTTCATCTGTTGCAATCCTCAACATCAGATGATTAACGATTTTACCAAACGATCCATCACCTCCCATGCTTAGAACGCTGGATTTATGAAACAAATTGCATCCATACATGTACGGTAAATGTGAATATGATTCATACTCACAGAGGACTAGAAATTAATTGTAAATGAAATAAGAAGCATACCTGTCTATTTCGCTCAGGTCATAAGACCTGATGACCTCCCCAGCGTGTTCACCATGTTCTGTCACTGTTTGATATACAAGATAAACTCAGTGCCCAGTACTTAAATGGGAGCATCATTAATGAGCTACTTATTCAACACGCTATACAATGTGTAATTAACATACATGTACATGTACATGTTGTGCACTATAGTTTGGCGGTGATACGGAGCTGAATGGATCACTGATCAGATCAGTTCGTCAACAGGATATAAATTAATGCTCTGAATACTAATTGTTTGATGTTCTCCCGCTTTAACGGCCGTGAAAGTGCTTAGTTTTTAGTCATTATGATATAGGCATGCACAAAACTACATGAAACCGTACTGAAACAATATTTAACCCGAATCATAAATAGGCAATTTGAAACTCTGCACATAAGCACTCACCAACCACATCAATGTTAACTCCAGCTAGTTTGAACATTGGTTCTACGATATCTTTCCACAGTTTTGCTCCTTTCTTATTTCCTCCGTCGGGGTTGACAAATATGAGGCAGCTGGATGGCCTTGATCCTGTATCAATGTTTAAGCGGAACGCGTGCGCAGGTTTATGTGGTATCAATTTAATATTTTTGCTGTATTAATCTTTACCGGTTTATTACTGCTTAAATGTCACGCATTCGGTGATTAACTTACCATGCTTTTGTACCTCCTTGTTGACGAAGGCCGCAAATCCATCAGCGACCTGTTTGTCTTTTATACTGATGGCTGCCTTATCATGCGTCCAGACTGGCACCTTTTTCTTTCCTGCATGATGAATTGTAATTACCACAAGGCCCGCGTTATCCTCCCTTTGTACCGCAAATATGTCCTGGTAAGAAACTGAGCTGAAAATCATGTATCTATCAGCCAAAGCCAAAAATAATAATAGTTAAAAAATAAAACTAGTAAAATCAGTGTATTCAAATTTGAACACACGATTTGAATATATACTACAATTTATGTGGATTGTATACATGTACATTGTATGCAGTCATCTTTGTTACTAATATGAACTGATAATTATGTCATTGTTATACTTAAACCAAAATGGCCTATAATGATAAATTCAGTTGAAAGTTGCGAGGTTAATGTAGAAAGTTTTTATATATTGTACTTTACAGACTCAAAATTGTAAGCTTACAAAAATGTATCTACATGTACAAATGTAGGCCTAATACCTGGGACCGTTAGATTTTCCGGATTTGATTGTAAAACGTATCCCTTCTTGGTCACAAATGATGTCGTTCTCTTTTTTATTGATAGTCCCTACCAATATAAACGAAGCGGGAGGTGGCAAGACTTCCATCTCCACTGCCACACCTTGAGGGAACCAAGTTAATCAACAGGTATCTATAGTCTCTATGAGAAATGTTGGTTTTTGATTAAGGTCGTTCAGCTGAAAGTGGTGAAAATGCTTCGTTTGTGAGCATGCTGTGAGAAGCTTAAATAAAAAGAAGTACATCGTTCGTTATAAAATGTAGTAGCACAGCAACGTTGCCTTAATGCATCATACTCTAGTCGTGACTCGGAATTATGTCTTTGGTTAATAATAATCGTGGCTATTGAACCATTGCTAGCAGTATTCAGAAACATATTACCAGTAATTATGATATGTACATGTATAACGTATCAATACCAGACCTACTATAAATATTTCCCCTATATAGTCTTCACCTTAATTCTGTCGTATTGTAATTGTAATTATATCAGAGTCCAGTTTAGACAGTGGGTCGCAACGCAGATGAAAGCAAGTAGAAGCCTGATGGTATTTATAAGTATCCACGGATCAGACAGATACATCTTGATACAGCAGATAAAATATAATATAACAACATCACATCACTGACCAGTGGACGGATCTCTTCTTATTTTATTCTTTGTCATATATATATATAGTTTCAATTAACGCACTGTTTCCACCATATATACATGTATATAACATATTTACAAGAAAATATCGCGCCCAGTGTCGCGATCTGCTCACCCCTGCTATCATTCTTAAATAAGAATGAGCGTTCACCTTTGTAAAATTTATTTTAATCAAGTCGGATAAACTCAATAAAACCTTCCGATCAGAGGAAGAAATTTAAACAAATGAGCATACGTTATTGGGTTCTCCAACATACGAGTAGATGAATATTGCAAATGAAATTACAACAAAGTTTACACTTCGCAATATGCCATTTTGGAAATGTATGCCCTTTGCCTCAATGTCTATTAAAAGTTGAGAAAATTGAGGGGATAAAATTACAAAAAATGAATGTCTTGCAGTTTTTCGTTGTTGTATACCACCTATGCATATGTTCATTAATTATTTGACTGAGGAATCTTACTGATCCAGTATGAATTGAAGGAGCTGGAAATTAAAAGGCTAAAAATTGAAATAGGCTAAAAAGATAACTGAATAATTATCTGGAAGTAGTTGAAAAAGGACATAATTACTTTAAGTAGTAAGCTTCCTGTGTTTTCCCTGGTGATTATTCGATGAACTAATTACGTTCAGTTAGTCACTTCCGGAATGTCTATTCGCACATGCGCAGTAAGGATTTAAATTTTTCAACGGAAAATCAAAACAAAAAGTGGTTGGCTCATATATTGGGTTAAATGACCCTTTGCAGCATTTGGATCTTCTTTATTCGTTGGGTGTATATTCGTTAGACTGCAATCATGGAAATGGCAGCACTGAAGGTTGGAATGAATGTAGATATTCAGCGTACTGACGGTGAGTTTCCAGCCGGCCTGGTTGTCAAACATGTCAAAAGCATGTTCCCCATTGATTCTACCAATGATCCATGGCTTCGCTATCCGTTTATATTTTGTTGTTTTGGTAATACTGAATCATCAGTCTACTATTGTTCCTGATGAATGCTTAGGTTTCTATGTATAAGAGTATATGCGCCAAGTGTCCAGAAATAGTGACGCTAAACTGGTCTTATTAGTGTATTGCTTGACAGATCTCCCAAAAAGACGTCCAAGAATTCCACTGGTAAAAGATGTTCATGGTGATTTGGTTTATTTTTAAACGGCAAGGTATAACGGTTTATAAACATGTGTTCAATATGCCCTGATCTTTAAACATGACACCTCGATACATCGTCGCGAATGTTGCAGTATAAATGCACATGCACAACCGTGTCATCTATAATACTAAAAATTGTACCACCACCCCCACCCCCCAAAAACACGACAACGTTTAAGACATATCTTTACCTATCGTTCTTTTAGGTCGAATTCATTCCGCCGTTGTTAGTGGAGTTAATACGGACTCGAAAAGCGTCACTGTCGAATGGTTTGAACGAGGAGAAACTAAAGGAAAAGAGGTAAATAGCAATATATTTGACCCAATATATTTTTGGGACATATGGATTTTTTCTCTGCAATTAAATACAATCATTGATTGGTAACTGCGCTAAGTGATGCCTGCATGATGTAATTATTTCAATTTACTAAATTATAACCAATTACCACACACATCAATGGTACTGGTAAGCACCGTGGTGAACAAAGCTAAATGGATACGACCCGTAGAAATTCATTATACCGAGGTCCCACCTTGATCATTTATGTCGTTCATCATAAGTATGCGTGTTATGAGTTTTGTTTTTGCATAATTTCCTGTACGAAAAATTCAGGCACATCGCGACCTTACAAAAAGAAGTTCCTGCATCCTAATTCGCCCAATACATGTATAGTTATGTACATGTAGTTATATAGCTTGCGTACCCCACTCATAACTCTATTCGGTCTATTGGTGGTAATTTAGTTCCAATTCACTATGAAAGTACCTCAAATTATGCTAAACTTGTTGTTGCCCCATGTTTGAGATGTTGATGGGGAGACCTGTGCGCCTGACTATGTTATACGGAGGTATGACTCAGCGCCAGTGATAGCCTTGGACACTGCCAGGGAAAGCAGCATCCAGGCTGCTGCAGCTGATCGGCACTGCTTGTCTACGCACGAATAGTACATGTATTGTAACCAAGCAATACAGCCGATCTTCCGCATATGCGTTAGCAATCACTGTCAGTCACTGTTGCCTTTCTCTGCATAGTTTGTAAATTAGATTACCTAGGGTAATTACAATTACTTAATCCCTGGCATTCGGCGACATTATACCGGCCGTACATGGTCGTAGTATGGCTTTTCCTTAATTCTACGCAAGCCTATAGAAACATGCCATTTCTATAGATGATTTTGGTCATCCAAATATTAAGCATTGATTGCATTGCATTGCAAAATCAACTAAAGAAATGGCATGTCAGATCAGATATAGCATCCAAACATGGTTTGACCTAAAATTTATTCTTACATCCCTCCACAAAATAATATACTCGTCATTCTATTGAAATAAAGCAGGCCATTTGCCTAAAACGAATATTGTACAACCGTCCTAGAATACTTATTACCCGTAAATGTTTGTATAGGTAAGCTTTCCCATACAAATGAGTTTCGGTAATGGTAATATTCCTTTCTTTCATTTCAGATTGAATTAGAAGCAATATGGCAAATGAATCCAGAGATGGTGCCAAAATCAAAGAACATTCTCCAGCAGCAGGTATGTTATACATTATCTCAGCTGGTATATTATGATACAAGTCTGTATTACATGTATATAATTTTATTCGCGTAGATACCTTGTACAACGCATACCACTGAGTGACTGAGTCTCACTCTGTAATCTTGTGTATGATTATGTCACAATAACGATTATTATGAGGGCAAACATTTGTCATGTGGTCCAATAGTGATCGCGACCGGGGTATTTTACACAGTATTGTCAGTGTAAGAGTACTTCCACAACTATAATAAGCATGTCAAGTTATTGTCAGCTTTGATTACCTCGGTACACACCAGATGTGCAGATTTACTGGCATATCTACATAATGTATCATATTTTTCCTTCAGTAGTGTTTAAACTAGTCATTACCTCCTAGTGTGGCATTGTCAAATTCATAAAAGGAATACGGTGTAATCTCACTAAATGATAAAAT
>JAXGGS010132087.1:0-18819 GCA_035585475.1 Armandia brevis
CCCAAATATGGAAATTATGTGTTATCGTTTTCATAGTTACAATTACTTTGTGACGAGTCTACTGTGACGTCATACCAATCACAGATTCTAGTGCTTTTTTTTTGCTACGGCATATAAATTGATTGCCTTTATAGGAACAGGTTTTAAAAACCCAGCTGTACTCAATCTTTGAGCTGTTTCCCTGGTTATATATTGTGTTGTATTGTACAGACAGTGGTAAATATAGTAAATGTGACGATGACCATATGAGGAGACGGGTAATCGGTAAAGGTGCAAATTAATGCACCTTTGGTAACATGGTGATTGTTTGGGGTATGTTTGTGAATGATGATAAGAGGAGTTTACAGGAAACGATTTAATGTGGATGGCACTGCGAAGCGGTTTGTTTGAATGATTTGGTAGCATTTATTTGCGGCTTTTTTTATACCAACAATAAACATTATTTACTTATGGCTTAATTATAAATATTAACACCATGTCAAGATACTCCAGGGAAATATATATAGATGACCTGAACTCAGTTAGTTCAATGTTCACCGCTAATTTACTCACTAGATCAACTCGGCTCTTACATAAAGCAATATACAACTCTCTTGTTCTGAATTGATCATCGAAAGCTTACCTGTCTGGTTCAAATTTATCGTAATTCATATCCATCAAGGTAGGTACTTTTAAAAATCGGCTAGAATATGATTCATTTGCCACTACATTACAATGTACATGTATATGCCTGGTGACAAGGACAATTAGAATTCTGTCAATACTTTGCATGTTCAGCACATATTACAGGCAAACCGCGTAGGCGATACGAATTATAATACACGTAAAATAAAGTAATCCTGACGCGCCAATTAAACAAAGTCCTTAAGATATAAAGAGCTATTTGCTGTAGCGTTAACGTTATATAGACTGTTGTTGTTTATTTACATTGTTGCTATAACATACTCCTTTTTGGATAGCTTGTGTATTGGCCAACAAGTAGGGAGTATCCCTAATGAGAGACCGACTCATAGGAGGGGGGGGGGGGGGGGGATTTATATAAGTAAAAGGGAATTCTTTGAATTCTTTCTAAAGAAATTATCTATTAAACTAAGAGCAATATGTAGTTTGTTGTGATACTTATCAAGTGGCCTTTTATACATGTACATGCATCTAAAATATCAAGGACCGAGTTGGAGTATTTGATGTAACATCTTTATTCTGTGCCTATCAGACTGATATATTTCAAAAATTGAGCGTTAAGCAATATAAAGTGGTTTATCTCAAATAGATCATCTGATTAATCTCAAAAAGGTCTTCCGTTTTTCAGTAATTTCTTGGGAGGATTATTCAATGGGCCTCAACGATTTTATGATAACATTTTACTGAAGCCAATAAATAGCTTCAATAATTTCCTCCCTTCAGTACACAAAAGTGGTTATGGAAAATTATATAACCACCCACACCGACAACCACTCTTATTTGAATAGTTTTATCCATCCAGGGGCCACTTACAAGAGGTTATTAGAGGCATCTGCTTTCGGAAACGATGAGGAACTGAAGACGTTACTTCCAAACATTCCTCCAGATTGTCCAATAGGTGATCTCATAGATCACGGATATTTGTCTCCACTGCACTATGCTGCTCAAGCTGGATCAGTGAAATGCATCAAACTACTTATGAAACATTTCGGAAAGGGACTGCTGAACTATGCTGATCACCGAGGAAGAACAGCATTGTTCATTGCAATCACCAGATCTAGGATCAAATCAGCTGCACTCCTCATACATCTCGGAGCAGACCTAGACATATTTGATGAAAACAATCAGACCAGTTTCCTGACTTTGGATAGTTGGCCTGGTGCAAAGCTTGGCACACTCATCCAGTACATAAAACATAAAACACAAAATGAAGACTTGATGGTCAGCGCAGCTCGAAATCTGATGAAACACAAAATGGGAAAGTCGAGGGTAAAAATGATCATTTCCCTAGCACCTCATATAAGGAGTATGTTTCCAGTACTTGATGGCACAGGAATGTCAATTTTCCATTACGCTATCGTTTTCGGTTATCCCGAGATTGTAGACGCTTTTATACAAAATGGGGCATTAAATAATGCTACGTCATCCGAAGGCCAATCACCACTGTATTTAGCTTGCAAAGCTGGGCAAGAAAAGATAGTTGCATTACTGCTCCAGGAAGAATCCTCAGACGAGGATATACTACGATGTCTAGCTACTACACTAAGGTCAGGGAACATCAATTGTGTTGTAACATTACTCGAAGCAAGACCTGGAATCAAACTCAATGATGTTATAAGACATATGGTAGTTAATACACTAACTGGGGACTTTGAGAAAGGAAAGCCGATCCTGTTGGTTTCAACAGATGACATCCTTCTGACCCGCTTTCTGCCTCATTTAGTATGGATGGGGGACAAGACATCAGTCAGCAATGCTCTAGAAAATAACATTTCTATCAATACCCAAGACCTAATGGGACGAACAGCCTTGCACGAAGCCGCAAGCAGAAATCAATCAGATATTGTTGATCAATTGTTGAGAAAAAATGTCTTAAATCCAAATATCTGCGACCAAAGGGGTCAGACTCCGCTACACTACGCATGCGCAGCTGGACACGCTTCCTGTGCTTCTAAACTCTTGGACGATGGGAGAGTGGATGTCAGAATTAGGGATCAGCTTGGCCACACGCCATTAGCGACAGCTGTCCATCATGGCAGGAAGCAACTTATTGCAGAACTAGCTCAGACATACAAAACTAGATTCATTCACATCAACGAAAATAATCCAGATCTCGGCAAGACTGCCATCATCTACATCAAGGATCAGTGGAAATCATTTGTGCTGGAGCACAAGGTCCATTCTAGAAAATTCCCAAGCAAACTTGAAAATCACAATTCAATAAAAAGCACCGATATTTGGGCCCCCGAAAAAATGGAGCCCTGTGGCAGCATGATTGAGTGGTACGAGCAGTCGGCCTTGAGGGCTGCATTGAAAAAAGCGCATCCTCGGCTGGCCGAGCGATGTAGCTTGAGGAGCAACACTGTTGAAGACGCAACCAGAACAAGTTACAGGGTAAAGAAGAAGCTAGTTAAGTGCACAAAGTGTGAGCAGTGTGGTAGAATAGCCATATTCAGGTACAGTGACATACTACAGGCTATGCTCAATTGTTGAACATAATTATTAATTAAATTTTACCCAAAATGTGGAATTGCTTTTTTAAAAATACGTTTTTCTTTAATGCACTCTAGAGGCCCGAAAGCAGAGGGGGAGAATATCATACCACTGAAGCCCTTTGCATTTCACAATCTACACAACCGTGCTGAAATTGAGGATCCCTTATTGACAGCTACTAAACTCAATGATCAGGTAGCATTGCGGCATATTCTAGATCTAAACTGCCCTCGTCACATTTTGTTTGAGTCCATCAAGGCTGCTTCCTCTGGGTTAAGCAAAGACAGTCTTGATATCATGGCAACGGCAAGCAATCAAATGCAATTGTCAATGAGTAAAACGTTTGTGGAATCATGCTTGCAGCTTTGTTGCCAAGCAGAGGCATGGACACAGACTGAGGCAGTACGAAAACATCAAACGATTAAAACACTATTGATCTTGTGGAAATCGTGTCCTCGTAGACACAATCTGAAATCATTAATGAAAAGCGATCTTCAACATAGTAAATCTTTATGCAAGCAATGTCACATAAAATTGCAGGTCGCACAAAGCAACAAAGCACAAAATTTTGATTGGGCAGTCTCTGGTTTGCAATTTTTGCACTCACTTAAGGACTTCGAATATGTGGGCAGATTCTTCAAAATACTAACAAAACAAATCCGAATTAGCGTGTTGCAAGCGTCTATTGCAATGGGAAATAGTAGTCTCCTAGGTACATTACTTCAGTTGGCCCAGAAGTCTTCAAACCATGGCATCGATGTTCAGGAGGTATCCCGGAAAATGGTGGAGAGCTGCCTAAACAATCCATCAGTTCTAGTTATGAAAGAAATAACTAGTATATTCAATAAGATTATACTTTATGAGGCAAATACGTCAGATAATGCTTCATCATTGTTTGCTTTCATTAGTACCTTTCAAAAAATACCAACCTGCCTGGTTAGTCCGGTGAGATATGTGAAGAAGCCAATGGGGGTCAGGGGAAATTTTTCATTCACCCTGAAAAAGACCCATACAAAAAGTCGGTTAAGCGGGAGTCTCTTCAATCACAGGAAGAAAGTTGAACTTCAGAAGGTGCTTGTCACTGTGATTGATATCGGTTTACATCTTGGTGAAATACAACTTCCGGGCCAAGATGATGCCAGTCTCACTGCTCATGTTGGATGTTTGTTGTTTAGCAACGCAGCATACTGCCGATGCTGGGGTGTTGTGGCCGCATTGCTGAAGAAAGGGATAGGCAAGCAGGTGTGGGTATGTGGGTGGGAAAGGGACGCAGGATGTGGATGCAAGAGAGTGACATTCACCAGGGCCGTTGATGTCGTCAACATTTTATCATCCCTTTCATCACCATCATGTCCTCCTCATATACTACATCATTTCATGCTAGATGCCATCGAGCAACAGTCTGTTGGTATTCTGACAAAGAAAACTGTTCAATCCTCTTCTGGTTCCATCAAAGGGTTCCCCACCTATGTCGTCACATCTTTATATTCTGATATGAAAAAGAAAGTAAGAATACGTTGGACCCCAGAACAGTACAAAATTTGGTCCAATTTAGCTTTAAAAGAAGAATCAATACTTCAGACCGACTTATTTGGCCAAAGAGCCAATATGAGGACGATATCTTGGATTTTTAACTCATATGCACATTACTCCAAACACATTATGAATGAAGCTGTCACGCTTATGATACATGGACGGGAAGCCCATAGAAACAAAACGTCTTTTCTGAATGCCGTGTGTCTTAATGGGGATCACTACATATTTCAGAAGATCATGAAACATGAGCCTGGCATTGACTTTAACCTCAGAGACTCGGGTGGTTGTGGAGCTCTGTCATATGCCTTATTGTCGAGTAACCTAAATATAGTACAGGAACTTCTTAAAAACAAAGATGTTGAAGTTTGTGTCAATGATTTATATAGCTGTTGTGGTATTAGGGACGATCAGAGAGTCAGAGATGTAATTGATGGGATGAAAGCACATTTCGATCATCCAGTATATTGGACATCCCGTCGGAAGAAAGTAGTTACCTATTCTAAGATCCCTCCAAGAAAAGTCGAAACCTTTTCTACGATTAGTCCAAAGAAAACCCTTACTGATTCTATGATGCTTCCAGGTGGTATGGAAGAGATTTTCAAAAACTTGCTGCATAGGTTTGTAATATTTTATGTTAATGGCTGATATAGATACTTTCGTAGGAATCGTATTCTATTCAATTAATAAGTATATATATTTTAATGTTCTAGATGCAAGAGACCCATCTGTGAACCAGTTATCAAAACTTTGCTGCACTACTTAGGGTGTGTTGGGAACAGACGCATGTTGGATGTTTTAATGGCCGTTATTCCGAGTGCTGTACAGACGGCTCATAAAGAGAAATCATTGAAGACCGTGTACGTAAACAAATGGTTGCATCCCATGTCTAATTACGTTTAGGAGTTCTCTTTTGTGTAAACATTTTCACAAACATTCAAGGCCGCATACATTCTATTATAGTATACTTTTAAGCAAATGCACTCTCAAAACATATCAACGAATTTCTTCATCTATCAATCATCATGTCTCTCTATACAGATTATCTGTCTACAATTTGACGATCGAACAGAAAGGAGACATCTTTAAAACAATGAGTAAATATGCGATGGATCAACCCTTACCTGACGATCTTATACTCCACCTAGCACTGTGCGATAGATGGGATACAGTCAAAATACTACTTGACAATATGTCGAAGGAACACATCTCTCAACTAAAGGCTGTTAGCGATTTTCGGTTGTCCATCATACATATCGCATCACAGACCAACCAGACGGACATTCTGAAAGCCATCTGTTCGGTCAAAGATAAAGACGACATCGATCGCCCAGATCATTTAGGACGTTCTCCTCTCTGGTATGCAATGATGCACTACAACTATGACTGTTGTATTGTATTACTCACATTTGGAGCTGATCCATCCAAAATACCTTTCATGTCACAACATGTTCGAGCTGTTTCCCAACCCATTAGTTGGCTCTCCGATGGTTATGAACCACATCTATCCGTATCAGTATATCAAAGTGAGTTCAAAGGGAAACAAATAGCAAATAGAAGCACCTTAAGGAAAAAGCATTCTTTCCAAAAGCTGCAATGCATTATTCCGCAAGGTCCAAGTGAAATAAAACAGCATAGGCCTATACGAACATTCAAAAGCCGTATACATCCATTTGAAAATATCTTAGCTACTGATCTAAGTGGCAAGTCTGAAACAAACTCTCAAGGGATGACATTGCTGCAACATAAAACAACTGTAGCTAATCCAAATGAAACAGAAAAACCACAAGCAAGTGAGAAAAAGATGGAAGAAAATAAGAAGATGACAGAGGAATACAAGGGCAAGAGACAGTACCTTCCGTCAGCAACGTACCTCTGGGAAGATTTGGAAGAAGATCCAGATGCCTTTGTCACGGTGACCGCGGAACACTATAAGAAGGAAGGTTACGCATCTCATAGAGGTAAAGCTGCTCTTTACAGCGATCAAACAAGACCAATCATTGAAGACAGCAAGGCAATAATTCCAACTGATGGTAAACCTTTGAAATCACTTTGTACCTATTTTGACAAGAGAGATGGTGTGTGGATTCCTCAGACTCTCAAAAAGAAGTACGTAACAGAATTTAATTGGGGGTGGACCGAGTCCCAACTAATAACAGAATATCATGAGCGTTTTTGTTCCAAACATCCTACCCCACCACTGATTAATCTGATTGACACAGAAGACTGGAGGGACAGACAGTTATGCGATCGACATAGGGAAAGCTATGAGCATGTTATCATTGCTGAAACAAAACATAAATATATTGAGAGACGAACTAGGCGTTTTTATCATGCATCTTTATTTGCTTCTCATACCAAAGGAACCATTTTGCACGGAGCGTGCGCGCTTGGCTACGAGGATGTCATCGAAACGATATTGCAGGACAACTCCCGATTATTCCAATATCCTGATCAGGCCGGTAGATCACCTGCGTTTCACGCAGCCATTAATGGGCATTTGAATATCATTGATATTCTTGCTACGCAGGGCATAGCTGATCGTGGGATGTTTGTCAATGACCCACACCTTTATATAGCTGCTCTCATTCTGGGAAATATGGGTTCAGACTCATGCATGTACGGAAACATTGTCAATCGATGCTGTAGGCACAATCGATTAATCCGTCTGAACCGATCTTTTGAGAAAAGAGAGAAAACGCATATCTCACCACTCTCCCTGCCACGTTATGCTATTGCCGTGATCAGGAAACATGATCAGACTATTTCGTTTGATAGCAAATGCTATTCCGAGAATAGAGTAATAGCTCAGCGTATTTTGTCATTCATTGACGACTGGAAATGTGATTTAGATTTACAAACTTCCCATGACCTCACAGTTTTATCGTGTGTTGAGCATGATTCTTTACTGCTCAATTATACGTGGAAGCATATCTTACCAGATATGTCATTCGAAAACTGCTTAGCCAAGTCCTCACTGGCTATTATATTGAATTCTAGCATAGAACAGAAGGATATTTTCAACAGGAGCGAAGATTCGCTAGGGCTTTACAAATGTGTCTATAGTAATGAGGTTGACGCTTCAAGGATGAGTTTAATAGCAGAGGTCTTAGGTCTCTCAGCTCTAGCTGACGAACTGCTGGGAACTATGGATGTTGCTAGACCATTGGACCAACTTTCCCTCCAGCTCTTCATACAGGCTTTTAAGCTTCGTCTGTTGCACAGGCAATCACCGATGCCCTATCTCAAAACTGCGAACAATGTTCTTGAGTCAAATACAGCTACACATATCAGGCAGATTGGTCTCCACTTGGCCTTATTTATGAATTGTGCTAGCAATATTTCAACTTTTATTGATCATGGAGCGGATATCACACTTTCAATCAATGACCAAACCCAAGCTTGGGCAAATGATCACTCATTTGGGGACAACATAAAAAAACACTGGGCTCCCTTGCATACAGCTTGCTGCATTGGAAATGTAGTTGCTTTAGAACAACTGTTGACAGCAGCACAATTACTGGAAAAGGATGAGCACTTTTCTCTGATTCAAGAACTGCCTTATATCTGTGCAGCATATGGAAAGCTAGAGGCGTACCAAATGTTGATTACACACATTGAATGCGTAAATATTCCTATATCAGAGGGGATGAACACACCTTTATCAACAAGAATAGATGCTCGATCAATTCTGTTAACAGCTGTGAAAAATGGGCATAGTGATTTCACAAGATACCTCCTTACCCACCATGGACCTATGCCAATTCTACCATTTGACGAGGGGCTCCCGAATATTTATCACTATGCTGCAATGTCAGGGCTTCTTGAAGTCATCCAACATTGTTTGGAAAATCAGCCAGTAGGTATCAATGACCTAGACAACAATGGATATACACCATATGATTATGCTCATTTGCTGGGACACATCAAAATTCAACAGACTCTTCGTTCAATGCTTGGCCATATTGGTACATACTCTTGTGGGGAGCCAATATATGGGGTATTTTGCTTACTGAATAGCAATAACTGCATACCATTACAATTCGGGAACAACATTCTGATGAAAGAGATATCATTAGAAATGAAAAACGAGAAAAATCACCGACGAAAAATTTGTGTCAGCAAAGAGCGACTGCAAACAAAGCATGCCGGATTCTGTCGAAACTTTGTCAATTTCCAAGGCGAGCATCTCAATATCATTGCTAAGTTCTTAAGTAGGGGTAACGATCATATGGCTTGGGGAATAACTCAGGCCTACAGATATAATGGGCTTCACCTTTTTGAATGCAATAAAAAAGGTCAAAATATCTTACACATGGCTGCTTATGGGGGCTGCTTTCAAACCACAAATCTCCTGTTGGAGATCCTGAATCAGGATAATTGCCAAGAAATGCAAGAAATCGTCAGTAAAGCTGATGTTGACGGAATAACCCCTTCCCAACTTGCAGTACAATTTGGTAATGCAGAATGCCTCGAGCATCTGACACAAATCACCACTTCTGGAATAATTAAGTCAACAGGAGAAAATCTGTTTCACCTTGCTATAAAATACGGACACCCGACAGTCATCCAAACTGTATGTGACTCGGATGACAAAGTACAGCTTCTAAAACAGATTGACGTCGAAGGTCTAACACCAGCTGACTACATTTGGAAACATGGAAGAAAACAGCTCATCGAAGAAAAGGTGAAAAGTCTTGAGTCATCCATACCACTTGTAACAGATGAGGAGCTGCAGGTATACCCGCACTGCTATAAACATCGAGAGGAAGCCGTTCCACCAAAATCCCCATCAGACAGATCGATACCAAATGGAGTCGCCAAATATACCGAGGATACTAGCTTGGATCCATCCAATTTAAACATAGGGGCCAGGAATACATCATCAAGGTTCACCAAAGATACAAATGACGAATGCTTGAAAATAGCGACGGGATCTCTGGAGCAAAAGGTAAGAATAAACTATTAAAATCGCGGGTCATAGCTAATATCAAGTAAACGAAACGGTACAATCAAATTGTGTTATAAATACGTGCCTGTGTATTCGTATATATTTGTTGATACAATACTCTGAATTCATGCTGAAAAACCTTATATTTTCCAGATTCATCATATGTTTTCGGTTCGTTTGGCAGTAGTCGTTAATCGCCGATCATTCCATCCTCTTGATGAAAATGTTTCACTTTTGGTTTGCCGTGTTCTCCCAACGCTCGAGGGTATGTTCCTTCAAATGTATCAGTACCTTGAATCAATAAGTGAAATCATGGGGGAATCCCAAAAACAATACTTCCAACGCAAAATTGATTGGGGCAAGCAAAGTTTGACTATCGTGAGAAAAGGTGTCGGAGAAATATCAGAGCCTGGTTCATGGTGCTGCATAGTCGGGGAGAACCACATAATGTACGATCGCTTTCCAATCCCCGGGTTTAACCTCATTTACAAAGCACATGTGCTCTCCTTATCTCTGTTCAGTGAGCTAAGAAATAAGTGCAAAGTGAATAGAGCATTGGGAATAGAAGGATTTCAAAACAATCTATTATCAGGCATTGACATCGACATATTTGATAAAGTTCATGATTTGAGTGAATGGCATCGGTTAATTGTGGGACCGATCATGCACTTTATGTGCCATTTTATTGCATGCTATAACGCTTGCGCTCACTTCAACCCACCTATCACCAAACTCAGGCTGTCAAAGTCAAATGAACCCGGAATAACATACAATAAAGGTTATTGGAAAATTGACCTGCGAGTTACGCGTGAAACATCCCTAGAATTTCCTAACGTAAGGCATTTTCTAGCCAATTTGCAAACCGCACATGTGCAACGCACACAGGTATTCACAGATGGTTTAAATGATGTAAAGCAAATCATGCTCAATGGCATGAAAATGACAAATAACAAATATGGGACAAATCTCATACTTGAGTTATCAAGAGATTTCGACAGCAGGTTCCTTGACTTTTTTTGCTCCAGCTTTGAAAATGAGCCAGCCAAAGTGGCTAAAAGGTTAACACGTGAAATACATGGCCAACTCAATACGCTTGTTGAATATGAGATACTAAAATTGCTTGGGAGCAAATTGTTTCATACTTATTCCTTGCAAACGACTTCGCTTTTCAAAAAGAGGGCCTTTCAGCAGAAATATTGGAATAATATCCAGCTCCTTTGCGATGATTTCGAAAATGATCTGTCCGGTCTTATTCGCATCGAGAGCAAAACCAATTTACTCAAATTACGAACAAAGCAGACAATAAAAGGCGTACATCTAGTAGAGAGGTATTGCTTGGTACCATTGAAACATTTAGGAAAAGGATCTGTGCATTCCGACATCGTCTTGGCAGTCCTTTGGAAAGGAAATCTGCATACACCTTTGGGACCAGAGGCTTCACAAGCAGTATTCGATAAGTTAACATCAACTATTGTAATATCCTGGAATGATGAAAATTCGTCCGGAAAGATAGGCAGCCATTTCAAATTTGCTTTGAGCGATTCGCACAAAACTGCTCCACAAGCATCCTTGCCATCTGACATATGCTACAGTCCGCAAATCAAGAATCTGTTCTCAGCTGCTGAGTCTTTGAAATCGATTATGTTTTATTGGTCGGATAGTTGGCGTGGCCATTGGCGTCGCATTTGTGAGCGATTGATTAGTCTCAGGATTGAAAAGGCTTGCTTCACTGAGGCCGATTTTCCATCCTATATGGATGCCTTAGACAGATTACAAGCAGCTTCGGTGGGCATCAAGAAGGGCCTGCACCCAGTTTCGATCAGCACCAAAACGTCAACACAGTCCGATTGTGGCAAAGCATACCAACTGTTTCGAAATAGCTACACAAAAATATTTCTTGGGACATTGTCTAAGAGTGATATGACGAAAACACCAAGCTGGCGGACACAATGTGGACCATGGCAACTCGAAATAAAAGATAAGATACTGTACTTAAAGTTAGTTGGAAAAGATCAGCATGCTGATCCTGATTCTCACAGAGTTATGTGTCAATGCTTTATCACAAAGGGAGTTGTTAGGTTAACTAATGCATTGTTGATAGAAGACATTTATCAGGCGTTCGTGCAAACATTGGTCAGGCCTTTGTGTCAAACCGTGTCTGAGGCGCTCGGCATTTCGCTACATGAAGAGCAGATATGCTTTACTTGCTCTAACGAACCAGGTGACTGTGATGGAAAGGTCTCCGCCAGTCTCCAAAAGACGCTCACGAATGTCCGGGATGTGGTTTTCTCACGATTGATTTATGCCATTCAGGTCATGTCAAAAACATCGAAGTCAGCGCTCGTCAAATACAAGCATCTGAAACAGATGGACATCGTTTGCGTCCACGGGCCTAGAATCGTAGAATCTGGTATAACATTCAAGGATGGCAAGTTACGTTTCTGTTGGCCATTTGAAGAAGCATTTTCCACTACCTCTCTCCAGCCATCAGAGTCCATGCTTGTAACCGCATTGTGTGAAACAGTCGCTCCAAGTATGAGGTTTTCAGACGTGTTTTTAAAAGCGGTATTTCCAGGAGAATGTTATATACCAGCAGAGGACCAGCGATACATGTACTTTCCTACACTAAATCAAAATTATACGAGTCATATAATTCTTTCCAACATAGAAGGTGATCAATTGAAAAATATTTCATCCGTGTCAAAGGAACAAATTGGAATTAAAATGCTTGACTATGAACCATCAAGGAAAATCACCATAGTGTACGATCATAATGTTGTTTCACCGGGTTCAATCAAAGTGGATTGGACCATACAAAAAAGTCGCGAGGTCAATGAATCCCATCAAGTTTGCTCTCTGTCGGTGACACTGTTTGGACGCGACATTAAGGGCAGTCCATTTATGTGCACAATTCTGCGCCAGGTTACAGCTCCTCGAGAATCATCGGCAAAGGGACGTTTGGTTCCGTCGGCAAAAGCAGGATCTACCACTGCCGGCGGCAGCATATACATGAGTATCAAACATAAAACTTTCCCATTAGACTCGATGGAGGAAATGATCGCCATTTATACCGGGACGAACAAGAAGAAGAGACCGGTTACAGCTAGATCGCGTGTGCAGTCAGGTCACCCTTCCATGCGACAGACACCTGGCTCCATTGCCCAGGAGGAGGTCATCCGCTATGGCAGGACGGTAATCACCTATAGTCACGTGGGCATAGTTAAGCAGCCGAAGTCCCGTAATGCTCGCCTACACGTGAAGAAAATATCACTCAGCAAATCAGAGCATACCTTATTGAGATGGACGGTTTACACCGCAGGAGAGTATCGCATCCAAGCTCTCTGTCAAAAGTGCAATAAGGATCTTAACATCATATCTAGTATCGGGAAAATGGAGAAACGCAAATTGCAGATCATTGTCCTACCCGGAAAGCTGTCCGTCGCAAAGAGTGCATGTGTAAAACTAGAAAAAGGACAAAACGAAACAGGTGGGTGACAATTTCGTATTACCAGACACATGGCAGCCCTAAATATTCAGCTGTTTATGCATATTCACAAGAAAAAGTAGATTCTACGTCAATTCCTATCGGGTCGACGGCATGGATCTCATTCGCTTACTTGTTTTCTATTTACTCGTAGCCAAAACGAAGTCGAATTCGATCATGGCAGGAGACTTGCCGCAGTTGTTTATTCAGCTGGCTGACGAGTTTGGAAATGTAGTTCCGAAACAACTCGTTGAGCAGGAGATACGCATCTCTCTGATCCTGAAATCCGCAGCGCACCCCACGATGATCCCGTGTACCTGGCAAACACAAGACATTGATCGCGGAATCTTAAAAATTCAAGCAAAATCACTAACGAAGGCCGGGGAATATGTCGTCTGGATGAACGAATATATTCTCGGAGACCGAAATTTACATTTGATTCCATCGTTGTCCACTTCGAGTCGGAATTACAGAGACCTCGTTGAAAAAGTCAAATCAGTTTGCGGCGTGTTTGCCATATGGGTCAACCCTGGCCCCATTGAGCCAATGAACTGCGTTATAAAAGACGCAACAAATGAAGGGGAAATCAAAGTAGACTTGCGACGAAAGATTTGCATCCTTGTTTTGATGAACGATGCCTTCGACAATGTAGCACAGATCAATACAGATGTACTGGCTAAGACGACTGTTGAATTTGAAGATCCAACCCTTCGACCTGAAGTAAAGCTTCCACAGAATAGTCGGGGGCTTGAGTGTTGGGTTGAAATCAAATCTCGAGGACGGTTCTCCTTTAAGGCATGTTTTCCAACAATTCTTTAATCCGTCAAGTAATCCGTTTATGAATGGTAATTACAAGAATTTCATTCGTCATGCAATTCTCCAACTGCAATTCTCATCATTGTAAATTTTCAGGTTCGATATAGCGGGCAAGATATATCCATGAAAGGTATGAACACATTTGTGATAACTACTCAACAGAAAGAATCGTTTGAAAATAGATTAAGTGCATTTAAGACGAAGATCAAGATTGCAAAGGACAACAGTTGCGAGTTCAACGATCAGTTAAAAGTAATGGTTAGCAGGAGAAGCAATGTATTTAAGGATTCATTCCGGCAATTTGCGAAAGCGGGGTCAAACCTACAATCACAACTGAAAGCTGATGTATATGTGGTGTTCCATCTTGAAGGTGGATTAGACTTTGGTGGAGTTAGAAGGTACTCTGAAATAATGATATGATTACGTTGCGTCGAAATATTGACAAAGGTCGAACAAATGTTAATGAAATTATGCATCAATCTTTTATTAATCGTTTTAGAGAATGGTTTCAGCTTCTTTCAAGGGATAGTTTTAAAGAGTCTTTGAACCTTTTCAAATTGGCCGATAATGGATTGTATGTCCCAAATCCAAACTCATCGTTGAACGTTCAGCATTTAGAAATGTTTGAGTTTGTCGGGCAAGTGTTTGGAAAGGCAGTATTTGACGGTATGTAAAGACATTAGTGTACACTATTAGTTTACATAGATATTAGTATCAATTCATAATTTGTGTTTATAATATTTTATTCCCGACTATTTGCCCAGGAGACACGGTTGATGTAGATCTCGCTCCGTCAGTCTATAAATACTTGCTGGGCCAACCACCGATTCTAATCGACTTGAAAGACGAAGACAACACTTTATACACGTGCTGAAGACTGTGCTTCATATTTTGAATTTACAGAAAATTTTGAGAAAATACTGATTCAATAATATCGTATTTCGATATTAAAATTGCAGATCCCTGCAGGGGGTAGCAGACATAAACGACCCAGAAGAATTAAAGGCATTGGACATGGACTTCACTGCCCCTGGGATGCTAAATAACAAGCAAGCGCAGGTGGAATTGATGGAAAATGGTGAAAATGTAATGGTTACCATTGGCAACAAAGCGGAATACCTTGATCTGTATACTACATTTCTTTTGAAAGGTGTGTTTTATATTACTTCATTCTATTCATACACCTATAGGGTAACGAATATTATTAAGGTATCACCACTTGGAAAACTCACTGACTACGTCATATTCATCAACTATTACTAATTTTTGTTATGCTCTTAATGATTCATTCATTTGAATTTGACCTATATCAAACTGATATATATTTCACAGACATAGTCAAGGAGCAGCTCAAGCACTTTAAAGCTGGATTCAACGCCACGATCAAGGACAGCTACCTCACGGATTTTGAAGCAGATGAATTAGAGCGCATAATTTCTGGAATCAAAATCGTTGATGTGGAAGTCCTAAAACAGCGAGCGGAGTACAGTGGATACACCACCAAAAGTGATCAGGTCGTCTGGTTGTGGCAATGCTTGGAGAATTTTAACCAGGTCAGATACATTTTTGACCAAATAGATCTATCTTCTCTAGTGTGTGGATATGTTACATACCGCTGATGGGAAGCCTCATTCCGTAAAAATGTGTTATACATGTATATTTGTCAACCGGAAGCGTGCCATTCTTGTGATTTTCAGGAGGAAAGAGCCGGATTCTTACAATTTGTGACAGGTAACAGAAAACTACCGGTCCATGCCCTACAGTCTCGTACATGGAAGCTGATTATATGTAAAGGAGGTTCAGGTAGGCAAGCATGTACATATACATATTCAGAACCTGATTCATATGTAAATATGCAGATATGAACAAGAATACTCAATTTATGCATCCATAAGCATGTATGTTACAATCATGTAACAATTTTCAGAAAAACTGTTGCCTACCGCAGCAACCTGTTTTAACACCATACATCTACCAGCTTATCAGCGCCAGGAGGTGTTAATTAGGATGCTGAAAATCGCCATTGAGTATGGCCGAGAGGGTATTCTAAACGCCTAGCATTGCACCAGATGTCTGCACTGTATATACTGACACCTCTCGATCGTATTATCACTTAATACAGTAATTGTATATTTGTGAATTGATGATGAGGATGGTATATGGAAAAACACGCATTTAGCAGGTTCATTGTCGATATAATTAACATCAGCATTTATCATTATAAAATTTTACGACATTCCGATTAGTTTATACAATTTGTCCCACTAGTATATTGGATTTGCAAATAGTCCTTTTAAAAGATATGGCTCCCTACCTATTATTTGACTCTTTGTATGATTCAAATGTTTGCTTGCAAGTAACTCTAGATTACCAACTTTTACCTGAATGACAGGTTATCGTAACACATGAATTAAGCATACCATTGATATTTACTGGGCTAACAAGTAATAACTAAAAAACAGATAATATGACCTATTCTAATGTATTCATAACAGTGATAATAGAGCATCATACATGTTTTTAAATATAGGTCAATAAATGTTGAACAATATAGTTAATCGTCAATGTTTCAGTGTTTATTGTTGGCCGAGGCTTCCCACGCGGCAGTTTTGGGTGCCGCGTGGGTAGCGTAAAAGCGCTCCTCAGGCTACCCAAGCGGCACCCTGTAATTGCATTTGAAATGCAATTAATGATAGGTGATAGTTCTAGGTTAATTAGTTTTAGGTTGTTAGTGAATGCCTTGTTAATGATCGAGAAAAACAAACAAACAAAGTAACATTTTTATATTTTTATTGAAATATGAAACACATTATTGAAACACACATATAATTTATCAGCATGGTTGACATGTCCAAGCATTGGAGGTATGGGACAGACGCAAAATAAGTTTCGGGATTTCTTTATTAACTTTACGTTTTTTCTGCAACCCAGCGGCGGTTTTGTCTGATCCCTTTGGCCGGCCTCTTGGTCGTTTTACTTTAGGCCATCTGCCATTGACAGGCTCGGCAGGTTCAGGGATGACAGGCTCGGCAGGTTCAGGGATGACAGGCTCGGCAGGTTCAGGAATGACAGGCGTGGCAGGTTCAGGGATGACAGGCTCGGCAGGTTCAGGGATGACAGGCTCGGCAGGTTCAGGGATGACAGGCGTGGCAGGTTCAGGAATGACAGGCGCGACAGGTTCAGGAATGACAGGCGTGGCAGGTTCAGGGATGACAGCCTCGGCAGGTTCAGGGATGACAGGGTCGGCAGGTTCAGGGATGACAGGCGTGGCAGGATCAGGGATGACCGGCGCGACAGGTTCAGGAATGACAGGCATGGCAGGTTCAGGGATGACAGGCTCGGCAGGTTCAGGAATGACAGGCCCGGCAGGTTCAGGGATGACAGGCTCGGCAGTTTCAAGGACCTCAACAGGCCTGTTATGAGAGAGCTCTTGTTCTGTAATAAATTTGAAATAAGATTAATCATACCGTAACAAACATACAAAACAAACATTTGTAATATAAAATTAATATGTCACATTGTGTCAAATTAAACTTACCTAGTCTATCCAAGCAGTTGATAAGTTCTGCTAAATCCAAATTTCCCCTGGCCATAAGTCCGATAAAGCGCGTGGTTATATCCAACATTTGATCAAAATCACGCAAGTCTGAACGAGATAACACCCCGTCCAGCTCTTTCGTCAGTTCCCTGGATCGGTTATACATCTGTGCACCTGATAAAATTCGCCAACTTGTAACAGCTCGGGGGGAACTTGTTACACCAATATGGGGGGCAGTCGGCAGTTCATGCCTAAAAACGCGGTTGCCGGGGAAGTAAAAGTTGCGAGTCCAGCGTGTTGCACAGAGATTGGAGTCATATTCATCCATCTCAAGGTGGCGACGAAGTTTAAATATGTGTCTGCAGGGAAGGTTGTAACCTTTCCAATCCCCGCATTCACATGAGTTCGGGGTCACAGTGATATTACCGCCAGTGGAATTAAATATAACTGTCTGCCGGTTTACAGACAACATGGTAACTTTTGAGACCAACTTCTCCTGCTCAGAGACATGTTTAAAAGGTCTCTCGCAGAGCAACTCTGCATACTGTTGGGCTGCTGGCCAATTGAAAATTAAGTTAAGTCTCCTGCCGCCGAACATACGGACAGCGCGATTGTCCCTCTCTGAACGTAAACCATTGATAGCGGTCATCAGATCACGGAAAAACACCACAATGTTGCTGAAATAAAGTACAAATGATTTATTAACATTGATTAAGATGCTTTATTCATCAAGAACAGAAAACGGAATGACGAACTTTGATATCTGTTTTACAACTTACCTCACGGCCGATAGCTTGGAGAGCATGAAATAAACAAAGTAGCAACTGGGCGTCGGGTAGGCACTGACGAATCATGCCTCTTTCAGATGGACACTTGTCTGTTAAAACAACACCAATTTCAGTCCATTTTGGATTATGCGACTTGAAATGTTCCATTAGTTATGATAGCGTGCCCCTGTAAAATAAAGAGGTGAATTATTAAAACGATTCAAATAAACATTGATATAATGGCGAGTATATTTGTTAAATATTTGATACATGTACTTACATATCTTCTCGCATTGGTAGCCATAAAGCTGCAATCTCACTCTCGCCATTCCCATTGTTTACCATTAACAGGTATAATGGGACGTCCACATCATTTAGTTTGTAAGTGCCGTCCAAGAGTAATACTTCTGGGAAAGCGGGAAACATATCAGACATGTCCCGGTCTTGGAAAAAAATTCCTGTTACCACGCCACTATCATCCAATTCCAATTTCCAATTTAATAAATATTTATTCACCTTGTCATAGTACGAATACATGGCATCAGTATAAGAATAA
>JAXGGS010132198.1:0-18455 GCA_035585475.1 Armandia brevis
CCAGGAACACCTGGTCCAACCACAACTACGACTCAGACACCAACACCACCTTCTAACAGTAATAACATGTTTTATGTGTTAACCTCATTCAAATAATTATATCGTTCTCTGTTTTAGGTGCCGATTTTAGGAAGCTGAAGAGCAGTTTGAATGCATGTATTGTACACTGTCATTGTATAATGGTGTGTTTGCTTCATGTATGTCATTTTCTTTGTGTTTAGCCACCCTACGATGCTACGACTGCGAAGGATCTGTTGAATATTGTTTCGAGAACGCCACATTGGTTGACTGCAATCATGTATGTAACCTTATATCATCAAACTATTGGCTTAAATTCTCACCCGAGTATCTTGACCACTAAATATTGTATTTATTGTTAGGTGTGTATGGCAGAGATCAGAGAACCCGGATATGTGCATATGGGATGCATCGTACGCGAGGTAAAAGTCTAATGAATGTGTAGTTTAAATGTGCATACTGATGCCCATCGCATTCTATTTATATTACAGCTTATTCTTAAGAATTAATCTGTGATTATGTTTTGCTGACTTTCGACGTTTTTTGCCAGGTCTGTGAAGGTTTCAGAAATAACACGGGGGAATGCCAGCGAGGATTACATAACGAGACCTGCAGCTACTGCTGTGACGATCGTGAAGGGTGTAACATGGACGTTCTGAAGCCAGTGGATGACCAGTGCAGACTCGTTGATGTTGACGAGTGTGTTGACAGGTGGTCGGATATGATTGGCAGCACCGTGCTGGACGCAGGATTCCACTTCGCTACTTTCTGCAGGTGAACAGATACATAGAAACCAATGATTGTTCGTGACGTCATCTTTAGCTTAAATCCCAGTTCGTAATGTAGTAACTTGTTTCTATCAGAGAAGTGCCAGAAATTACTCGATGTTTGCTGGGGGCTGCTGAGGATTGCTGTGAGGAGAACTACTTGTACCTGCAGCCCAGGTATGACGAAATCCTCCGTAATATGACCGATCTGTGTCCTGAGACCTGCAGTGAGGAGAGGGCTACCCAATGTTTGAGGGATTACTATGATGAAGTTCTACAAATTACACTAGAAGGTGGTGACTGTGATGCCATACTCAGGTACTTACCATAATAAAACATATAGATTGCAGTTTAATTACTGTTGTAAAAGCAGCTCTGGCTTCTGATCACCGAGTTTAATTGTATGTTCTTGTTTAAAATCAGCGTGTCCATAGACAAGTTTCGCTGTGTGTCGATGGCCATGGCTACATGCACTGGGGAAACACGTGAACTCTTCAATGAAACCTATTGGAGGATCCGAACTGCGGCTGAGCTTCACTGCGGTGGTTTACCGCCGTGTACTTTCGGAAATGGTAAAACAGACAGATCTGCCACACTGAATAGATTCTTCTGATTCAGCAAATAACAGACAACCTAATTATACATACCTATATGTTTCAGACACTGAGGCGTGCCATCACGAATATGCCCGTAATTGTATCTTTGAACTTGGAACTAGGATAATCGATTTCCATCTGAATGGAACTGAAGAACTGAAAGAAATCTGCAAGTGAGTAAACAAGCAAACCATCAATTAAGTGAGGTGGTCATCACTGATATCAACAGTCTTGCGTTTGATTTATGAATTTCTGAGACGGGTGACGTTTATCCAACAGACAAGTTGACCTGACCATTAACTGCTACGAGGAGCTTACTGATGAGTGTGATGAAGGTTGCAAGGAGACATTCGAGAGAGGGTTTAATTTAACACATGAATTGATTGACGAGGAGTGCCGAGATCTGGAACTGCCTGTCTGCGAGGCGCACATTGCTCGGGAGTGCATCCTCCGTCTCTGGGAACTGGTGGATGTGGCCGAGGATTTCCAAACAGCTTGCGAGTGAGTGTGAAGCCATGTTAGGAAATGCAGCGAATCATTGTATCACATCCGAGCTTACAATTCAATTTTAAATTCGTTTTTGTTCTCCAGTCTTATCAATGCCACTATCATCTGCGTCGATGAGTATACCGTCGGTTGTGAAGACAGCGAAAGGGATTCTTTGAAGAGGTCACTGGACCTTGTCATCATGACAATTGGGGACAGATGTGACGATGTCATATTGGTAGGTGTTTGAATTAGATTTGCCTGTCATCACTTCATAGTCCAAAACTAAGCGATAATTAAAAACATTGAATGTCAAACCTTGCAGTGCCCATTAGATGAAGAAATCGAGCTGATCGAAGGAGGAGACTCCAAGTTCATAAACTTTGAGATAATCAGGCCTCCAATTGACATATGCGAGGGAGATCCGGACTGCATCGTGTACATCGACGTCGATCTTGACATTGAAGGTTTTCCAAAGTGAGTACAAATTTTATGAATTCTGACAATCGATGAACATTAGCATGAACATTATGCAAGGTAGTAAATTCGTGTTACTAATGCAGGTGCCGTAACGGACGTGTCATCTCGCAAGCCGTATTTGGAGACTGGGCAAATGATGGAAACGCGCTCTGTTCCCTCCAGCTTACTGCAGACAACTGGAACCAACCACAGGCAATACCAATCGCTGCCAAAATAGATTTCAAATTTGATGGCGACGTTACCCGCACTGTGACAATATGGCAGAGACTTATAAAGAATGGACGAGAAGAAAGGCGAAGTCTATGTGAACTCAGGGTAATTAGCCAAACTGTCCAATTTCTTTATAAGTTAAATTTTACATGTCATGTATTAGACAAATAGGAATCAGGTAATTGTTAATTATGAACCTTATTTTCATTTATTGTAGCTGATAATAAGAGACAGAGATCACCCTGGACAGTGCAGTTCTATCAACGATCCCCACACCACAACATTCGATGGACAGTAAGTGCTTCACAAATCTGTCGATTTATCTTGTTGCGGCATTAATGTCCGACACTAAGTGCCCCACTTATACATCGATATTCATCTTTCAGCTTTTTCAACAATTTCCTGGAGGGGCATTTTATCATGTACCGTCACAACGTTTTACCATATGAAGTATGTCGTTTCCAATTCTATTCATTATATAACCAATTTATTTTAAAGAAGCTAAAACATCAGGCACATGAGGAGAACAAGATTAATGGCTGAACATGACCTGTATTACTCACGCACCATTCTCCTCCAGGTGCAAATCATCAGTCAGCGGTGTAACGGACGAGCCACGTGTAACTGCGGTGTATCGGTCAAGTCGGGTGACACGGTTTTGTTCCTGGACAGATGCAGAAGACAGAGTGACAACAGATGTAACGGTAACCACGAGTGTTCCAGCGTGATGCGAGTGAACCTTCTCACTGGCAGCGGCACTGTCACGCCGGGTACCACCATCATGAGGCGCAACAATGGTAACCGATGGGAGGTAAATAATCAACTGACTTATCCATAGCCAACAAAAATTGTACAATTTTTTTGGAAATATGATATTATAGAGATGCACGGCTTACAATTCTCTTACCTCCTTTAGGTAATCCTGCCACACGGAACTTTCATCAGGATCGCAACCAATGGTGATTTCTTGAACGTGTGGATCACGCCGTCGCCGATTGACTGGGAGAACGCATTGGGTAAGATTTGATGAAAATTATCGTTTTATAGAAACGGATTAAACTAATCTGTGCAATGCTGGTGTTATATTGTGCATCCATTACAGGCATGTGTGGATGGTTTAACGGAGACAGAACCGATGACATGAGGATGAGAGACGGTAGTGAGTACACTGGTCCAGGACGAGGTGTAGGTGATCAGCCAAATCCATACAGCAACGAATGGAGGTAATCACGCTGAATAACCCACCGGGTTAACATCGACTATTCACAAGAAGGTAGCAATCTAATTTAATATTTTATTTTAGGGCCAACCCACAAGAGAGGATTTACAATGGAGTTCCGACTGCTTTCTTCATGCCCCAGAGCTGGTGTGATTGCAGAACCAACGACACTGGCGGCAACATCTGTGGCGCTAATGGAATCATCGAACTGTGTGATTTTGATATCGGTATGTTTCTTGTAATAGGTAGTTCTTGTAATCCCCTAACTGTAAGTTGGATAATACCTGTGAGATATATCACGTCTCTTCCAATAGATGGCGTTCTTCAGCTGTTCTCTGTCGGACCTTACCACAAAACCGGCGTCATTCACGAGACCTTCAGTAACCAGATTACCACTGGAAGACATCTGCTGCAGGAGTCTCCAGGGGACGACTTCGATTTAGATGAAGAATGGGAGGCGCCGGTATGTTTAGACACACGAACCAACATTTATGTAATATTAGATCTAGTGTCGATTAAATTCCGCAATTCCGAATCAATCTTATAAATACTTCTGGTACATTCTAGCCGATAGAAAATGATGACATCACGCCAGAGGATGCTAAGAAGATGTGCAGAGCTGAATTTGAACAGATCGACTTCATGAAACAATGCGAAGCTTACGTCATTGACCTTGAGCAAGACATGCAGGCTTGTTTGGAAGATATACAGGTGCTTATAATATTAAAAGCGTCGCATATGAATACATTGGTTCAGATTACATGAAATACTGCTAGGTTTCGGATGATCACTTTGGAGTAACCACACTGACTTGTTTTTAAGATTACTGGAGACACCAGGTGGCTTTCCTCGGCAATCGAGTCATTTAGAGCAAAATGTGAGGACATCATCAACAGAGAGCCAAGATTTTCCGATCCATCTGACCCCGCTTTCGAACTTGCCAACAACATCGAGCAGATTAATTGTCCCAATGAGTGTAGCTTCCACGGGGCCTGCAACTCCGGTAAGAGACATTATATGGATTGTGTTCCAGCTGAAAATTTATTGCTTGCCAATGGTTTAGATATGTTCCCCCTTTGAGTGTTTACATGTGAGTACTGCCTGACCTATAAGTCTGGTTTATTCATTGATTTACCAGGCGAGTGCTCTTGCGAGCAAGGATTTACTGGTGTGGACTGTGGCTTTGACGTAAACGCCGAGCTAGAAGACACGTTTATGGATAACGATGGCCTGTGTAACACCAGAATCAGAGAGTGTGCCGCTGCAAGCGTGGGGGGATTCGGCTTCGTTCCAGACGTCACGAGATGTTACGTACAAAGAGCAGAGGTAAGTGCACGTGATCGTCATTAACATTCAAGTAAAGAACAGTCGAGAGTAACGAGAGGATATCGTTAGCCTGCTAGACCCTCTTGGCTATATTCAAACAAGAAATTTATCGCCTCTCGAGTCGGTTAAAACACACATAAATCTACGCGAGAGTGGATTTTATCATTTTTCTCTGTGTACTCAGGTGACAGAAGAGGGCGTTCAAGTGGATGACACAGTATACGAAAGTCTTGCCGTGATAGAAACGCCCAATCTTGTCAGTTGCCCCCTTGAGAGCGTCGCTCCTCATTATGTCCAGGTATGTAACCGCCTGACTTACATCAATTATTATTCATATGTGGATTATGTAACTCGAACATATGATCACTGTTTTTAGGCGGGGGTAATATGCAAATAACTCAATGATACAATTTGGCCTATGCGAGCCATGTACATTCCATGCTAGGTCACCATGATAGTTCAATCAATGGTTAAATAAAATGAAACGTTAACTGCATGCAAACCCCAACCCTTCACTTTAACATGTATGAGTGGACAACTCTGAACCCGATTAGTTTTGATGAAATTTGTCGTCATGTTGGTTTTTCATTCTGAAATAGGTTAGCAACGCTGGTGGTCAGAAGACCGACCCTGAGCTGTTTATACCAAGAGACTTTGCCTGCTGGGCCTGTAACGCTCTTGCTGGAACCTGTGCAAGAACGGTAACTAATTTTCCCATAGCTCGAGTACCCCTGTCTCGCTTTGGAATATTTTTGATCGGCATAGCTAAATTATCTTATGTTACTTGTCTAGGCCACTGGTTGTTTGATCCCTATGGCCAACGGGGTGGACAGTTGCTTTGAGTCTGATGATGTAAACCCAGAGGACGAGAGCGGATGTTGGGTTTGTAACCCAGAAAACAACGTAGATGAGTGGACGAATGGTAGGTTCAACTACGTGTAGTCCCAACTAATTTGTTAAGAAAAACGATTGTATTCATGTATATGCGCCAATCGAAATATTCCATATGTTATATGTATTTTCAGTATGTTCGACCGTGCCAATCGCTGCTATCGTTGTTCCTGTTGTCGTGTTTGTCATCATCATGATCGGTCTCGTCTGTGTCGGAGTCAACAAGTACAGAAAGTGAGTTGAAACGATAACCTTCACCAAATAAGTATAAAGTTGACTAGTGTTAAGATCACACTGTTGTTCTTTTTCCGATAGTTCATACAAAGTATTATTTACACACAGGAACAAGTCTGCTGCAGAGGTGAGACAGCAGAAAGACAATGGTGTCGATAACAAGACCTACAGCGACAGTTTTGACGTGACACCGGTGCCATTCGGACCAGCCGTGCAGTACTCTGGCCACGAGCAGAAATCAGAGGATCCGGCCCAAATCCACCCCATAGACGGGATGGACATTGAGCAGGGTTCTAGCTATGAGGACATGTCGTCCTTCCAGCAGTATCAAGTAACACCGATAGATGGCGAGGATGCTAACAACAGTAATAACTCCGCGAGTGGTAATCGCCGCTCTACATGGAAATTGTAGTGCTCATCTATCCATCAACTGATTTGGTCATGTATCTGTGATATATCTTGTATAATTTGTGCATAATTTTGTGTAAATATCTGTGTATAAAGACGCATCGCATTTCTGTAATTAATCGGCATGTAAATGTAGTTGATAAGCCTGTTGTAGCGTTAGAGAAAAACCTGATTCTCAAACGTACTTAGCATTGTACGTTGTAAACCGTTATTAACTTATTCCCTACCTCCATTTCAATGTTACACCTTTGTTTGTAAATTTACCAAGCATGTGATGTATTAAAACTGGTATATTTTCGTACCCGAATTGTCTTCTATTATCTATTGTCTATAAGAACGAATGGCGCTTTTTACATGTTTGATTTGCATGAAGATATCCGGCCGAACTTTAGTCAATAGCTATGTCATACCAGTTACACCCCATCAGAATCGTCTTGTAAAGTACACTCATACCCCTCAACAAGCTCATCAAGTATCCTTTAGAAAAAACGCTTAGTGATTAAGATTTGAGACAAAGGCAAAGTCGAGTAATCAACCTACGCAGTTTGAAGGAGGCGTGTTGCTACCTTCCAACCACCATTAAAAATTGATTATTGTGTAGTCATCTTAAGTGTGCGTAGCGAAGACACTCGATCATATATCGGTAAAAAAAACCACCACATTTACTGTCTCTTATCCTGACTGACAGGCTGTCAATTAAATCCTAACATCAGACAAAATAAGTTCGCTTGAATGAAACTTGAATAAAATTAGAATTAATCCAGCAAACGCGAGACTTACAGAAGAACTTTATTTCCTTTAGGGAGATTTCACATATGAACAGCCAAAGTAATGCAATAGTGATTTAGTTGATTAGATCGATAAACAGATGTATATCTTAGGTCCTTGCCTTTTCTCTTAATTCATAGTCCGAAAATCCCATATGCTTTTAAAATTTGAAACAATGTTGATAGTGGCCGTCGGCCATTTCGTCGAAATCGGTCACCTACTATGACCCGTTACATTAAACGTTACGATCAATCATTAAGTATTGTGCAATATTTTATATCAATCATGGACATCTTAAAACGAGCCAGACCTTCACCTACATTAGTCTATGAAGTATAGATTTTCAGACTATATGTCAGCTTTCAAAACTTCAGATTGACAACCTTATATTAATTTTGTGCTTAAAACTGAGGAGCGCCTACATTGTAGATGCTCTTGCCTGTAGATTGCTATAGGAGATATTGAGGGGGTGGTTGTATCCCAGGATTAGACGAAAGGGATTAAATATGTCATTAGATAATCCCAGTTATTTATGGTCGAAAGATTTAGTGGGATCCGGAATCCTGAATGTCGACTGTGGGGCTCTGGGTAGATAGGTTTTTTAGTCCAAGAGGTTTTTCGACGAGGATGTGAAATATCCACTTAAATACATGAAAAACACATCAATACGTAAACGGTACCATAAGGTCTATTTCTCTCAAATATATTATACTTAACTTCTAAACAATTGATGGTTAAATGTTCTCCCGCCGTGTTGTCAGTACACAACTATGATAGCTAAAACTTTTTACACTGTACAATGGATAAATATATCTCTTGATAATATCGTAATATGTATAAATAGATTTACACCAAGAAAGATCAACACGTTATATTATGTTACATCAACATTCAACGACGTAATATATATCAACGACCAAATTAAATATTATCATTATTATGCTGTCCCATTTAAACCAGCATAACTATATATAGTAGTATAGGGTACATTTGGGTCCTCTCTAAGTTTTACGTACTACGTCCGTGTGCAGTTATCAAGATAATGAATACACATATAAATGTTTGTGCTTTGTTTTCTTACTACTCTCAAAGTTCTCTATCACAGCAACGAACTCGTCTCCCGTCAGTAGTGGTGAAATTTACCTCCGACATGGCAGATCCTTTTTCTTTGTTTTCTATTATATATTTACTACAATGTAGGTATGTGTGAGAAACTATGTACACGAGAGAACAAACAGCTCAGGGGAGTAATTAAAGCTGAGAAAATGGCGCTTGTCTCGGGCTAATCTCTATCAACAATGCCTTCAGAATCAGTCTCCCCATCCTCCTCGGCGGCCTCATCCTCGTCCCTCCCACTTCCGCTCTCCTCCACGTAATCTTCATCGTCGTTAGTAAGATCCTCTTCATCCATGGCGGATCCTGCCTCCTCCTCCACGTCGCCCTTGAGGTTCTTCACCAGCAAGGCCTCTTTAACGCTCAGCCCAGTCGACTCGGCGCTGTGCTTCACAACTGGTATACTGTTAGTGATTTGGTCTTCCCTGTGTGGCTTCTTTCCCAGGTGGTGAGGGTTTATGGACTTAGCCGTGGTGGTAGATGGGATTTCTTCAACCTCTTCCTCAGACAATAATCCTACGATTGAAAATCAAAAGCGGCACATGAAAGGGATTCTAAACTAGATACGAATTAACGTCACTATATTTAGAATAGTGTATTATTCTAAATGATGGAATGTCCGAACAATCCGCACCACATTATCACGTTACAATTTTGAAAGAGCCATTAACTTATGTTAATCTAGCACCCTACATGTATTACATCAACTATGCTAATACCCTCTTTCGAGAGTTTCCTTCTAAGAACCGACATTAATTATGGACTAAATCTTTAGAAACCATGTGTTACCGCGGCGAGGATATCATGAGTACATATATATCTGTTCAGTGTTAACCTTTCATTTTAAGTACAATCAACAATTAGAGGGGAATAAGAGTAAATTTAGTAGGATGGTTAGAAGAAGTCGGTAGATAACATGACTAGATTATACAGCTAATTGTCTTAATCAAAGTGTTAGAATGACAACGAAGTTCAACGATGAATCACCACATACGACAGACGAGAGAAACTTACATCACACCAAAATATGTATAAAAACATGTTAGTGACAAAAGTCTACGTGCAACCGTCAACTTGAAACTGCTCGTGCGTTCTGGAATCCTTGGCTTTATTTCCCCTCTGATTTGTAATTTTCCCCCGATTCGCCCCGATTTTAGTAGCGATGGGTTTTTAGATTAGGCAGGGACATGCCGGGCGTGGAGCAGCCATGCTGGCTTACCTGTGTCCGACTAGTACTAAGGTAAGGGGCTGTCTGGTGGTAAGGGGTGTGAATGCACTCGGTTTGGTAATTGTAAATCAAAGGTGTCTGCTTCAATATCATCGGGGAGCCCGAACTCATCTTCTAGGCCTATCTCATACTCGTCCGGCTCTGATCTATAATCCTCTGACTTATAATCCTCTGATTTATAATCTGTTACAGAATCGTCAGAGCCGATAGCATCCGCGGGAACTAAGAAGTGAAAGTCAGAGCAACTTAAACAAATGCAACTAAAACAGGAAAGAAACGTCTTAATCTAGCGCCACTATATTGGCCGTACTATGTGAATACAAATTACCCGTTAAAATTAAATTAAAAGAGTGTGCGTTGCCACGGGAGGACTCACATACATGTACATGTACATGGGAATATGAGATATTAAAAATGGGGGAACATTTACTGCGCGCGCATGGACACGAATGTATAATATTTCGACTGCAATGGACAATGGATCATCATTTGAATAAAGTGAGCAGAACTAAATTGAAGGCATTTATCGAAGCGTTTGGTGAGAAGAATTGCACCGAGGCACCAAGCAAAGAAGCGTGACCTAATTCGGAGTTTATGGTTTTAAAAATCAGTAGCGAGACTGCTCAAATAGATTTGTATTGCTTGTTTTGTTGTGCTGTAAAAAAGGCTGCGATCGGGTACATAAAATCTGAGCGACAGGTAGTGAAACAACATATTCAGCATGAAATAAAGACATGAAGATGACAATCACTGTTGTAGGTGTGTTACCCAATGGCATGCTGACAAACCTTGAATGTTGAATGTTCGTTTTTTCATTCGGAAGACATTTGAAGCCACACATGTGTAATTTGCCTGGAATCGCGGCACGAATCTCATGATGACTAAAGTTGATGATGTATAGCTGTTCCTCCACTCCGGGCTGTCTTCCTGCAAAGAACAAACAACTTGAGCTTAGATTTAAAAGCGGTGAATACAGTATTGTATCTTCGTTTATATGCGGCGTATGTATGTGCATGGTACTCACGATAATGTAGAAATGTTTGTTGCTTCTGACACGCCTGCCGTTCCTGTACCATCTGATCTGAGGGAGGGGTTTGGGGGAGCCCCGGGTCTCACACATAAGTAAGTAGGACTTCCCTCCCACAGGCTTAGGGTACACACTGGAATACGGGTGCCATTCGGAACTATCGAACCGCATTTTATAAGCATCTATGTTCCATGGGTTATCTGCAATGGACAAGGAGAAATTGCACTATGGAACATATATTCATCTTTAAATTATCCAAGAAATGTAGATGGCTGATGTTGATTTTTTTAGGTTGTAATTGTTTCTTACCTTCCACCATCAGTGTGAATTTGTAGGAGACTACCGGCTGTACGAAGTTATCAAGGTAACAAGCGTAGATTCCGGTGTCTGCCTCTGTAGCTTTCTGTACTTGCAGTCCATTACCCTAGATAAAAAGTGACTTGTGTAACTATACTTTTA
This sequence comes from Armandia brevis, assembly GCA_035585475.1. Classification (NCBI taxonomy): domain Eukaryota; kingdom Metazoa; phylum Annelida; class Polychaeta; family Opheliidae; genus Armandia; species Armandia brevis. The sequence continues at coordinate 11,231 of JAXGGS010132198.1, forward strand.
TTGTTCCAGTTAAATTGGTGGGCAAAAATCGATACATACAGTATAACTAGTTGAGTGTGTGCTAGTTACCCAGTACTGGTAGCTGCCATCAGGAAGTTTCCTGTTTCTGTCCTCTCTGGTCCAGTAGACAACAGGTGACGGGTAGCCAGTCGCGTTACACCACAGAGTGACATCTTTACCCACTCTCGCGCGTATCTTGGCAGGGCTCGTCTGGGCCTCAATCTTCGATTCTGTTCAGAAAAATAAAATAAAAATCAATTATTGAAAGATATACTCATTAGAAAAGAATCTAGCAATCATATGTGTATGATTAAATACATCTGCCCAAATGCAACTCCTGCAAGACTGTTAGTAGTCAGATATCGGAAAAGACGAAATTGAGACAATCTGTCTTTACCGTGCACGAGAAACTTACCAGTGACATTGAGGGCCATATACTTGTGTCTTGTACTCGATCCTGACAGGTTACAGCGAAAGATCCCGGCATCCTTCTTTTTTGCCCTCCTTATGATGAGAACGGAGAGCGCGCTGTTGTGAGGTCTGTACACTCTGTACCTCTTGTTAGAGATGACTACCTTCCTGCCCGTAGCTATCATGGTGGGTTGTCCCGCCCCATCCTCCTTACTTCCTTCCCTCACCCAGTCAATCTAAGGACAAAACAAAAGTTAAACATCATTGCAGGAAAAAATGTACTCATACTCTATCATACCCATCAATAATGAGTATTTATTACAATCATCGTGAAAGCAATTCATACATGCCTACTAGCGAGCGTTATTTTGCTGTTAACTGTTCGTTTCAACGAGTAACTGGAGAGACGAGTACGTTAAAGTTTTTAAGGCCAAAGTATTAAACCATACATTCCGACGTGCGTTTCCTTATTTTCTTTATGGCTTGGATAGTTGTTAGTACCGTATTTTTGGAATTCTTGAAAGCGGATACGTCATACCAGCTCCTGTAGAACGTACGTTATTGATACGTGTATTTCCTAATGTTGGCAGCAATTCAACATTTAATGCTCTAAATTGAAGAGAAGCTGTAAACAACCGAATGCAGCAACTACCAGAGCCTACGAAAACGCAGACTGATTTGCACAACTGTCACAATAATCTCACACATACATTTTGATTCTGACCAGAAACCTCTCAGTCATTCTAGACAAGTTCAAGAATTCTCCTTTGTTTTCTCGCTGCTTTGCGTGTTGCCACGAACATATAGAATTTAGGAATTGGACCGCACCTCTCGGCTGTGCCTGAGAATAAGCTGGGCTTGTGCCAGAATTAGCCTTGATCAGGCCACGGGAGCCCGCAAAGATCGATGGATAGCGTCTACTCTTGCCCGCTTATAGCCGTAAACCGAGGGGCAATCATCAACCAAAGCCCCGTGTAGATATCACAGGCCTCGCTGGACGTTATATTCCCTATATTCATCTATATAACCAATATAACCAAGTCCAGGACCCTTAACCAGTATAAATCACTTTACAACAAATATTAATGGTTGATTTTAAGAATTATTTGATATGTCAGTAAATACGATATTTGTGTCTGACATCTTAGTGATTGACATGAAGAAGGTGCCGTGCCCTTCGGTGATATGACATGACACGAGCTATATGACAAGAACACGTTTATTCTGGTTCACCATAAACTTGTAAACTTAAACTCGCTAGATGTTAAGAATTGTCGTGTTTTGTTAACATGGACATCTGGTCAGAAATAACTCTGCACGTAGTCCGTTTGTGGTGTTTGGAACTCCACGGAGATGGTGATGGTGATAAGATTGTGCGCTTGGAAATAGCTGTAAGGAGTTGCCACGGGGAGTTTGGCTCTGTCGTCTTGGCTCTCTTCTCGCCGGCTACCTATTTAATTACCATTGACAGTGTGTATATACGAATGAACAATGAAGTCCTCTGGCCAAATTTGCGCCACCAACATTGTAAATGTCTCCCAATGTCTTTCATTTGCACACTAATGATGTCTAATGATGGATGTTTATTCTCTGGCTAAGAAGCGTATCAAACGACGATCGCTATCGTTTCGTGTCGTCTTTCTCCTGCACATTCCACCTCCTCATTACATGCGTATTTAGCCTGTGTTCGGACCCCATCCACCGGTGTTACATAGTCTTTTGGGTAAAATCCAAAGGGTGATTGCGCACTTTGAATTCACTCGACACCCGCTAAGCTTTTAGCGAGAGACAAAAGAGCCCCACACTTCAACCTTCTTTGCGTAATGTGGCATAAATGGCTAATTGTAGATCGCCGACTTTCAGATCTCAATCAGCTGGGGTAGCTATTGGGTGGCACTGGTGGGCCTTGTAGATAATAGCCTCGGGTATGATGCTTGAGAACGCAATATAGAAAGAAAGGGTGATCTTAAGAGGCTGTTATATGGATATCGAACGCATGATATGTTCTATAACTCCTTGTCTGCCACTTGAAGTGTCTGTCTGTCGAGTGTCTACATGTGATGTAATGCACCTGTGAAAGGACTCAGGTGATTCGTTGTATTTGCTGCCATACACGTGTATGATGGTTTTACAAATGGGAATCTATATTATCATGTCAATGTGCCACCTTTTTCATATTACTTTAATATTCAAAGTAATGCGCCGTGAAGGAACAAGCTCTTGAGAAGATTTTCTGCATCAAAACAAAAGATGGTTCCGATGTGTTTTTGTCCGTCTAGGAAATGTCCCTGTTTGATAACATCTCAAGCTGTATAATGGGAATAAAAATTCCCTCGATTGCCTCACCGGCAGGTTCATCTGGCATCCAATAGATTGTTGTTCGTGTCGAGAATCACCGGGCGTGGCCCTAAACACCCAACAGTTACCATATTAGCCTGTCACAAATACCATCAATACCACACCGTTACAATGTGCTGCCGAAGATTTAGCTGTTTATAAACGGGCCGAGATGAGACAGAATCGATTCTCGTTCTCGGAAAACAACGAGAATAACGCAACAAGGGGAGACAAATTAGTGATACGTGACACGGAGCCATCAACTAGTCATCTCTGTGGACGAGAGGAGCATCTATCCGCCTCCTCCTCCTCCTCTCCACTAGCTGCGTCCATAAAAGTACGGAGCGGGGACAACCTGGCGGCCCGGTGAAGCAAGCGGACGAGAATAGCAAGTTGTATTCCTGCTTTGATGCCTCTGTATCGGTATCCCGCAGATCTTCCCGCGGGAAGAATACCCTGTAATCAGCGATAGCCCTGCCACCGGCCCTGCTGGTAATGTTGTCCTCAAGCAGACGCGGACGATGTGTCGGGACAGGCGATGTTATACTCTGGTTACTGATATCGCCTGCTTAATGAAGCAATCGGGATGCTCTCCTTGTCTTTGATCATAGCAATGGCCAGTTAAGATGATAGCTTTCGGCGTTTGTATTCTGCGGCGGCTGGACAGAGGCTAACAGTTCTCAGGGGGTTTCTCACAAAAGCCCACATAAAGTCCAACCTGTTAACTAGAAAGCAATCCCCTAGAAGAACAATAGGGTATCGCAGATAATATCTTTTTTTTTAGGTTTTTTAGGTTTCGTCTGAGACTCCGACAAAGAAGCAAGCCAGACTGACTGTAAATTGCGTGTGCTGGCACGAGATTGCATGATATTGGGCGCAAATCTAGCGAAGTTTTAACTCTGGTTATAAGAGCTCGACAGCCCGGGGTGGTCTGTCTCCCTCTCTCGGCTTACGGACAAGGAGGCTGGCAGACTTATTACCTGATGACTATCTCGGTGGTATCTAATGATCGATTGTTGCGAGCCGTTCCCTATAAAACACTGATGTACCGGACAGAGGGGAGCGGGCATCTAGCATTATGTCACCTTAATTTACTGAAGTTTGTTCTCCACCTGACCTCGCCTCAGTAATGGACAAAGATAAAATGTTGATGGATTTGCTTCCATCAGCCTCTTGCTCAGGACACCGCATTCTTTCAAAGAGCTGTGCAATTTCTCTAAAAGCCCAACTGTCAAAGACGAAGTTTTATCATAAATTCATAAAAGCTTTAGTGGATTGCCGTCGATTCATGACCTGAATGTAAAGCATTACCTATTTACGTTAACATTGCCATGACAACATCCGGGTACGTCTGTACTACGTTACTCGTGAAATGACAAATATACATTACACTGATTTCCTCTCAGTTTATGTATTCACATTTTTTCACCAGTTTCATATTTTGTATAGGTGACATGATTTACCTGACACAGGAGGGTAGTAAAAAAGTCATGAATGGGATTTGTTTACTGGCTTAAATCTAACAGAGTGGAATATTTACGTTATCATAAGGTCAATCTGAAACGCAGTTTCAATCATTTCGGTTATATCAATATAGCGGATCATTTAATGCTTCATGTCAACACGGATGCATATATTATGTAGTTTACTTTTATAAATAAACAGCAAATACGATCAATCCAATGTAAAAAAAACGCACACAATATTTGGGATTATGATGAATGATCTCCGAGCGATCTGGGAATTGTTGGGGGGATAAAAAATATGATATAATATCATCTCCCAGTCTTTCATGAAACAGATTTATATGTATATGTATGTATATCTCAAATATACCAAGCTTATATATATGAACATATAATTATGTGGATTGGAAATATATAGCGTAAGAGACCTGCATTAAGAGCGGCAGGTGTGAATAAGAGCGATGGATAATGATTACTAGTATGTCAGTCGCATACCTGTAATATTTGGGAGTACGGGGGCTGCGAGTCTGCTCTAACAGGTCCCCCCATCTCTGCGCACTTTATCATATGATGGATGCACGCTATGTTCGCGCCTTTGAACCATGGTGAATTGAGTTCACCGGCTGCCCCGTCTCCCGCCCAGGAGCCTTCATACGCCATCAGAAAACAAATTGTCGGCCGCTGATGGCCTCCGCGGCGTTAAGTGTGTGAAATATAAAAATTATAGGTGGTTAAAGCCGAGAGGAGCCCTGCGTTCCGTGACTTGTGACTGGCGCGTGAGGGGCGCCTGTAATAAGATAAGAGTTGGAAACTAAATTGCGCCAGAACATGTACGGGTAGTGGCAGGTCGAATCAGTTCCAGCAGCACGGTACAATCACCAGGTATGTGCCTGCTAATAACTCTACAAGTAGGTCATGGGCAGCTCTTCTATAATCAGTAGCTGCACAAGCAACAGGAGACGCACCGGGCACATTATATGCAGGTCAATCATAAACAAACGTTATGGGACCCTCAACCACTGACAGAATTACCAGCGAACCGCAATAACTCTCTCCCCAGCGGCCATGATGTCAGCCGTAGTGGTCACCAGCCACTCTTATGATAAGCTCTAAGGATATTTATTTCAATTAGAAGAGGGATCGCTTCTGAGAAAGATTAGCCGGGCGGTATGCTCTCTGATATGTTTTTCTTGTCATAATTTAATCAGATCTACACTGCGAGGAATCGGAGCTGGGTTGGAATTTCTCTTTCATCAAACGGGTTCTGCAACTGCTATCTCCGTTGCTATGCACCGACACTTAACTTAACTCGGGTAGGGATCTTATAAACAACACAGCAGCTACCTTTGCATATATACACACGGTTTGCTAACCCCACTCAACTCCCTTGAGCTTTTACCGACCAGACCGGACGGGAACAAACCATCAATTGTGCATAAAAGCGATAATTAGGAAATATTCTGCAGCCCGGAAGCTATTTATTTCAGATAGGGCCAGTGTAAGGTAAACAGTTTCCGATCTCGCCACGGAATCTTTTCGGTCTGGCACCTAATGAAGATTAGACGTTTTTGTTTCTTCAGGCGGGTTTTTTATAGCATTCCGTGGTGTTAAGTTGGCGTTAGTTTGCAGGCGGCTGACGAGACGGTGTGGTACAGGTGGAGGGCAGCTTAAATATGACCCCCTCCGTCATCCATCTAAAATGTCACCCCCAGTCACATCGTCACTCTTCTCTTTGTGCTCCGTGCCAAAGTATGACCACTTCAGCTGAAAGATGATAGCCCGGGGTGGCCGGAATATTATTCACTTGACTTATGATTACTTATGCCTGTCTACCCTCTGACCTTCGATTACTAATTGCCCGGCAGTGACGACGATTTTTGCCATCGGGGCAGTTGAGAACTTGTTTCGGCTGCTTGGCGACTGAAGTACATTCCTGTTCGCTCTAACACCTTCATGAGGATTGTGTCCACGGGGGCTTTGGCGGAAAGTCGATGAGTTCTCTCGGTCCGTGTCATCTCGCGGGGACATCTCTTCATTAGGCCAAATTTGTGGTTTGTTTGACAGTTGACGTGGGTGCCTACAGTAATTACGTCCCTACATGTATGTAAATATTTGAGGCTGCCACGATTGTTGTTCTATCTTACACACGTCTCTGTATGGTTTCCCGCGTTAAATACCAGACCAGCGACAAACGTTATTTAGACAGCAGACGATAACTGAGACGTATCGTTATGTGTTTGTTTAAACCTATTTAACAGCTGGACTTGTGTTTTTTAAATTAATCAGCACGCACAGGGTCAGCAATGATACACCTCACAGTTTACTTGGTTACAGAACTGATCCGTCAATGTGATTTCCCCGAGCGTAACTTTTCAGCTGCTCCGCAACCCGAGTCGCTCGAGTAAGTGGCTTGCTCTAGACGGCTGGGCATCTGTTGTGGTTTAGGTTAAAGTACCCATATTGCACTGTTTATAATATCTCACTGGCCGACTCGAGGGGGTAATAAACAGTGTGCGGATTGTTTAGACTCGGCAAATCATTCAGTGACTCGATTGTATCGAGCTGGTGCAGGAATTGTATGAGGTAGAAGGGGATCGTTGCCCGCGAGTGGAGCTCTCGAGCGGCGGGCAGTTGAAGGATACAAGCAAGGACCACACCGGAGAGTAAATACACACCCCAGGTTGTTGTGCCGAGTTTTGGTCTAGGGTTAGTTTATACATGCCATCCAAGTAACTGAACACGTCGATAGCCAGACCATTCAGAGACAACCAATTACAACCAGTTTTAAAGACCGATGTTCTGATTTTCAATAGAGCTAAACAAACAAAATAAAATATGGATGTATTTTCTTTGTTGCTGCCATGCGGCACTGATTATAGCGCTTAATTTCACTTGCAACTCGTAATCAAACCTATTCAAACATTTAATTCAGCAGACGTCCCAGTATAGTTTACCGACCAGCACTATCAGCCAGTATTGGAATGGCTGTGTGCGCCCGGCCCCTGGGTTTC
>JAXGGS010132198.1:26676-50426 GCA_035585475.1 Armandia brevis
ACTTTAACCCACTGACAGAAGGGCGAGTTAAAATCAACGGTCCATTATGGAGAACGTTTTGTCGAGGGACCTCGGCGCTCGACCGCTTTCAAAAAACCCAAAAACATTGAGGACGGAGAGAGACAGGGGGGTCTGCCAAGCAGCAGTCTCAGCTAATAGACGACTGTCGTTGGGAAGAATGCAGTGAAGAGTTTATAAACAGGGACATACAAGACTTAAACGTGGCACACAGGATGGATAATTCTTCAAACCAGCAGTTATATGACCCGTTTTTTATGTTTAACAACACCGGGGTTTGTCCCCATCAAATAAAGGTTGCACAATTTACGACACAGACATGAATATGCCTGCCATAAGAGATTTTCACAGTTAGTGACACCCATTGTGGCTAGCGTAATGTGTGTGTCTCCCATGCTTGTATTTATTTCAGGTTTTGTATATAAAAAGTATCAGATTACAGCTTACATTATAGGGCACGCATATCTCCGAGCAACCATAAGAATCGCACGATCAACATTTCGCAACGAGAAGAGATACCTTTCTCTCTGGCGTCGCGTTACCTGCGATCAGGGTAAACAAAATTTCAACTTTGGTCGAGCTTTTGTTGATAATTTGCCCGTGTTACTGGGATGTGACAAGCGAAGCCACCCCGTGACAAGAGTAAGGGTCACTGGTGGTCCATCTCCATCACAGCTCGCCGCGTTCTATTCACAAAGCTGCTGGTAGCAACCTCAAAGGCTGCTGCAGGCATTCATCCCCTGATATATGATCTACTAGCCATATGTAGGAAATTGCGTCTACATGCCAACACACAATGGTAGGATGACCTACAAGTCCCCACCATGCTAGTATGTCTGGTCGGACTATAGAACAGCCTGGTAAAATTGTATTAGTTGATATGTCTTAATCACTAAATCAAGCCAGCAGGACTGCAACAGAAGACATAGCTGGTGTAAATTGTCGGCGAGGCGGTTATCACGTCTACAGGCCAGTTCGGGGCCCGACAAGAATTGACCCTTGCACCGCCACATGTAGTAACTCGGTGGTAATCGTGGAATAACGTCCACGGGAGGAATTACAATCAGACAGTTATGGAATATCCCACCGTCCTTATGATTGTCGGGTTCTTTGCTCTGATATGCACAGCCAAATAAAGCCAGAGAGTTCGGGTTGAACAGTACTTGGAACAAACCCCATGTCCAAGACCCAACTTGACATTCAGCTAGTTATGCCTGCATGTGGCATTTCCTTACTAGTAACAATAATTGTTAAACACGTTGGAACAAGCTGACATAATCTCTTTAATGCCTTCGTGCCGAAGTTTGGTCGATACTGCTGAATAAAAGTGAAAACTGCGAAATATTAAGAAGCAGCCTTGAAAATTGATGGCGCCAGTTATCCGCGCTTCTAGCCATTTTTCAGCCCGACACTCAGCTTCAGCTTCAGCTTGAGGGAGCATCCTTTCACAGGTAAATCCTTGTCAGCGTCTTCCTGCTATCAGATATCACCGCTCGAAAAATCTTATGTCACACATATTTTCTTTGTCTAGGTTCTTTCATCATTATTCTCAGACCCGAAGGGCGCCCCGTTCAGAAATTGTAAAACTGATCGTGAGGGAAGTTTTAACAAATGATTAACTTTTCAGATAAGAAGGCTAGTGTCGTCGTGCTTTTCAGTGTGTACTTAAGGCCTGTGTATGTGTAGTGAAACGGTGACGGAGAGCCCACACACATAGCTCTTTAACTCAAAGTAGCTTCATAGCAAAATTAATTTGTATTTATCGAAGTGTCTCTGACATTGTGATATATTTGTGCTAATTCCACATTGTGTTTAAAAGTGCGTATGATTAAATGCCATCTCTTTCTGCTTATAAAATTAGGTAACTATTCATTCAACTGATGTTAACGTTTCATTAACGTAGGTTACCAAAACTCCTGAACTTTTGACGATCTAGATTGTACTTTACCGTGTTTGGAGAGTACAAGACCATACATCTAACGGCAAGGAGGAACGATGGATGTTAAATATCTTAATCGTACGTTAATTATGGTCATGAATTCGTATGCCTTAACCTGAAAAGTATGACCCTGTGGTTGGATCACTGTAAGATAATCTACCATATACTGGTACGATAATTAGGACGAGGTATAGGTTGGTGCAAGGTTTGTGAAAGACAGAGTAGATCTGTCACTTAAAACCCGCAGCTTTCAGTTCCTCACAGTAAACATTGATACATGCCTGTATCATGCGAGCATCCACTCCATCTATTCTACCTGAGAATAATGGCTCATATAAAGGTCGTGAAAGCTCGCCAGCTTTTACATTTGTGCCAATTTGATCGCAAGATCCCACGATCAGGCAGCACATCTGGGACCCATGAGGAAGAGCCTGTTATTGGCAAGTACAAACTGCAACTGAAAATCTAGGTCAATTTGGCTCACATAAAAAAAGGTCAATTCAAGACTCGTCTGGCACGAATACTGACGTCCGTAATATCCATTAGATGCAGTCTAAAAGATTACTCTTTTGTGTCGAAAATGTAAATCTCATTGACAATACACAACTCCGCACAATGTTTTCAAGCAGTAGAACACCAGTCTTTTCGTGCAGCAGGTAGTTTTTCCCCAGTAAAACACGTTCGCCGTTAATCTCTTGACGGCCGATCCTTTAATCAGAGGCCACCTGGGAGTGTAGGCGAACACTTACACGGCCATAGTAAGAGATCAGCCGGCCTCCAAAAATACACACCATTTTCATTTGAAATGGATGAGGCTATTACAGGCACGAACTGGATTACAGCGCAGCGAGGAGGAAGTTCATGTCTTTTCAATGGCCTGGTAATGAGTTTTCCTTCGCCGGCCCGACCTGTAAAAAGCCAAATCCTCAGACACGGCTCAGATTTTTTGTTTTGTTTTTTCCATAGCGGCCACTACCTGCGCAAATGCGGCCGATGGCACAGACGCAAGCCACCATGCCGCCAGATGAGGCCTTGTCTAACCCACTCCGGCAGTCAACGGGACGGTCTTCTCTTAATAGTTCCGTGCTCGCGTATTTGTTAAACTGATGCTCGGGAAATTTGCAGACATGGTGCAAAATACCACGCTGACAAGCGGCCGAGGCCACCGCAAACAGGGACAAGGAACATCAGCTAATGTTTACCCCGGTAACCAATGACAAAAAACGGCGCTTTAAATGTACAAAACTCATGATTGGTGAAAGTTTGCTATTGGTTTGAGAGTGGATGGCGTGCAGGTTGATATATACTGTGCTGTAGCGTGTTTTGCAGCATGGAACACGGGGATCCCAGGAGCGCAATTTACAACAATTTCCCGTGCCAAGTCGACTAATCAAGCATCGAGAAGACAAAACAGTCGCTCCGCTACAATTAATTTACGTCTCCTCACATCTTGGCCGGAGCTGTTCGTGATCCAATTTAATTTTCTACCCCAACTAGTCGCACAATATTTACTCAAATAATGTATTATTTATCGACTAAAGTGTTTTATTTCGCCCGCCCTCGCCTAACAGACGGTTATATGCGCTGATGAAAGTATAAGCACCTTGCTGGCGGCTCGCTGGTTTCCTTGACTCCACATTTACCGAGGGGAGAGTTACCCTGTGTGAGGGTTACTGAGAGGGGCCCGGGGGTTTGCGGAGGCAGGCCGGCGGGTTATGATGTAAACTGCAGCAGGTGATCCTGATAACAAACCATCCAGCAGCTTATCCCGCCATCTCTTACCGGTTTGCTTTACTAATCATCCGCCAGCACATCGTGCGCATGAAACACGTGTGCCCAGATTATTGCGCTAAAACGTTGCCGGCCTTGGCCTAATCGAGTGCAATCGCGCCACCGATCGTCCTGCCTCGTGATTCTGATGGGCAGAGGACAATGCCAGCGATTCATTTCAGGGTGTTGACGACCCCCGGGGGCTTTAACAAACAGCGGCACCTTGAGTCAGCTTTACAAGTCTTCTCCACATATTTACTCTGTATCAGTTTTCTCTCAGACGATTAACCTATCCAAACAATAACGTACTACCTGTTGACAATTACAATAAACGATGTGATTTAGCAGAAGACTAAAGACCGTGGATCCCCCACCCCTCAAACATCGATCCTGGCCACGCACAAAGGCTAACCGCTGATTAAACTAAACCCTCCATTCAGACTGCACATGCCTAATCCGATGACATGCAGTCGGCTATTTGTAATTTGTGGATCGTATTGCAGGCCTTTCCTCGTTTACATGAATATCAGCCCGTACAGTCGGTGGCTTTTTGACCCAAGGGTGAGTTTGGTGAATGTGATCCTCTGTCTGGGCTGCGGCGGACTGTCCTTGCCTGCCAGATCCTTCTTCCAGGCATCCAAGGCCTCCTCATAACGCTCCTGCACCTTCACACCATCGGGAGGCTCTTCAATCATGCGGCTTTTTGCCCTGCCGATGAAAACTTTTGTCTGCTTTCTGTTTCAGGATGTGCTCTCGCTATTTGATGATAGCCCGGAATAAAGACTGTGATTTAATTTTGAAGAAAAACAGCCGCGATTTCTATCTCACAGGAAATGAATCATTTTAAGGGGTCTCCCGGTCTGGAATTCCCTACAAAGTAGCTTAATGCAGATCCGAAATCGATGCATATTCATAGATATTTATGTCCCAGCAGGATGGGAATCCCAGAGAATGGGGAAATCCATTTCATCAGATCGTACTCAGGTCTTGATATTAAGAAAACCTAAAGGGAGAGCGATTATGTGAAAGTAAAAAAGGCACGCTATTGTCGATGAATATAAATTAGCTCCATCTCCATCAATCTAACGACTCATCGCTAATTGAATACGTGGAATTTATAACCGTTGCCATGGTTTTGGGCAATCTTGCGGATGTTGCTGCAGAAGATGCTCATTGAATTGCCTTCGTCAGCAGAAAGTAGTTCAAGGTTATCGCTCAATATGCAAAACCGACCTAAATTTTCATTGACGATGTCGTGTATTCTTTCAAGCGGAGACAACTTAGAGAAACATCATTGTATTCAGCAACTTGTTTCAACCCATCATATCTCTCCCATATCGGCCATTAAGCTGACTTAGCATCGGGCCCACGTTCATGCCGAGCTAACAATGGAACAGTGGGGCTAATCAAGAAGCGCTGATGGCTTAACAGAGCATCCTTAGAGACGAGTATGTCCTTCCTGACTAACTATTATCTCTCGGCTTGATGATGACCAGAAGACGGCTAAGCCGGCGATAATCGGATTCTCGTACGAAAACTCGATTGATCGAGGGTTTATCTCCCAATCGATATCGACCTGATCAATATTGCGCTAATGAACGACGCACTGTTCCATGCAACAGTAACTCGACAGAATTCACCTGTTTCCTGGACGGGTTAGCCTGTGAAGCCCAAGCCACCCACTTTTATCACAGCCCGCGCAGATAACCATAGGTCTTACACGTTTTAGCGCCGGCAATGGGAGGCTCCAGTCGCCGAATCAGTTTAATGTGTGTGGGAATGCAGATTCCGCAGTTTCCCGTCAGGGCGGAGGAAACGTATTTCGGGTGGTCGTCGTAAATCCGGTCGGGGGAAAGCGGCCTGTCGACCGGGGCCAATGCTCCTTTTGAAATACAGCTGTACCCCGGGGCTAGTTTCATATGTTCAGGGGTTTACGAGAGCAAATCAGAATCCAGACTCGACAGCCTGGGGCCCACAGCTCGGCCAGGAGTCTGTGCTTAATACAAGCTGTGCCAAATTACATATACATACTCAGGCAGACGGGGATGCTCAAATGATAATCCGAGAAAGCACAAAAAGGGAGACGGGACATAAAAGTTCCTCCAGATCCTGTGCGTCTAGAAAAAGATAAGATGAAGTGATGTGCAGATGGCTGAAAACACGGGATAAGAGGGGAGTGAGTGGGAAATCCAATCACTGTCTTTGTGACCGCATCGATCGGAGGGGAAACACCAAAGCAGGAGTCGGCAAGACGATCACAGCCGGGTCTCCTCACAATCCTCCGGTGTCCTGCCCGATGAGTTGATGCAATTTGGCTCTCAGTGACTTAGATCAAAGAAAATGCCTCTGAGATCAATTCTCGCTCGAAAGCTGAGAGAGATTTGCCACTAGGGGCGTCTACGTCGGAATACGAGATTTAGCCGGCTATAGGAAGCTACAGGAAGGGCAGGGTCCGATGGCCGTGACCCGTATAGAGCAGTTACTCCCTGTAATGTGGGACCTATCTTCATCAGCCCAAGTTCAACAGAAAAGTGGTGACCCTGACTCAGCAGATGGGATCTCTGCTAATGTAGATTATCCTAGGGAATAGTTACCCACTATCTCATTCTATCAGTCCACTGGTGTCAATGTATTCACAGTCTAGCGCGGATGGAATAAGGTTTATCTCTAGCCAAGCACCTGCCTGTATCAATGAGGCAGGCAATAAAAATCAGGGCACTGATGCCAAAAGTCATTGTCTCTATCTGACAAGGATCGCATCACTCAGGCGTGCATCACTTGAGGTACATAGTTACTGTAGCTTTTAAATCTGCAAATGAGCTACTGGTAAGAATTGGTAAACGAGGAAGGATCCACCATTGAAATTAACTCCGGAGCATCTATTGTCAAGTATACAAATGTATAATGTCCTAGTACTGTCATTTATACATTTGATACACAAACACTTGGTAGACTTCAGTGGATGCGAAATAAACTTGTATCCTCTCAAATGTGAGGAAGCTAAATCTGGAGATTTGAATTGATGTAGGGTTGGTCAGCATACGGGATACTTGGGGAGTCTGCTCAGGTACCAGATACCTGCCTTCTGATATGGATAAGCTGAGATGAAGATCATCCCCGGCGTATCTCCCAAAGGTCAGTTAAGAAGAATCGGGGCTCTTCCGCCCAAACAGGAATCACCCATCATCGGAGCAAGGAGCTCTCCACTGACCCGGCTCTCCCCTCTTCCGTCTTTGCACCTGCTCCCGCTTCAGATTCGTGCGTGCAACCATTCGAGGTGTGTGTAAAACCAGTTTAACACGATCAGCCCCGAAGTGTTTTACACCACGTCCTGAAATTGCTGAGATTTACGCGAGACAGGCGTCAATCCGCCCGATCTCCCCTGAATCTCTGCCGAGACGTGAGTCCGGCACGTTTAGCCGAGGGTCGGTGTCAGAGCTCGGGCATCGAGGGGAAAGTGAGAATCGCCGAGAAATGCTTTATCTAAGATTGAGCAGATGGAGTTTGGAGTCAGCTGACAGGTTAATCACATGCTTGCCTGGCGAAAAAGGTGTGCGCCATCAGGGAGGCAGGGGAGGCGGGGAGAAGGACAACATGAGCGATCGCTGCATCGCGATGAGCATCTCTGTTATTGCATCCTATCATCTCTCCCCACTGCCCACTGCCTTCGAATTTATCACTCTCACAAATTAACTCTGATATTTGGCACTTTGCCGGATGGCATGAGTCAGCCCGTACAATACCCACTCGGCGGTTTTAGTGGTGATCTATGTCTATTTATTTAGATTTTATATTGATGTGAATATTTGTTCCTTGCAGGAAACATTTTTGCCCTCTGGCAAGTTGAACCGTACCCTCCCTCAGATCGGACGAGCCCTTGGGTAATTGACAATGTCAGTGATATGAGGGGATCGGGACTAGGTGGGCTGAGGTTATCTTAAACGGTCCAACATGTACCCACATGGCCTACGAATAGATAACTTCTAGGAGTAGCAATTCAAACAAATGCATTCATCAGCAGACGACACTAAAGTTAAAAGTTTAAAAGCCAAAGATTCACCAAGTACGTAAAAGCACAAAGTAGTTTGCACGTCTCAACCTATCACCCACAAGCAAATGTTTAATCTTTCCGCCATGTAGTTTTGTAGTTTTGCACTTTCGGACGAAACTTTTCAAGTGGCAAGACCCCATTGACGATGGTGGGGACTTTGGCTCAATTGGATTTCGCATGGTATTTGCCATTTGAATGACGGAACAACATTCGCTGGTCAATAAGCACAGAACAGATAGCCGTGATGCACGCAGCCATTGTGGCGAGGGCCACACATCATATGCGAGACCATGATCGGGAATCGATCGATTGGGCGGACTTGAAAACATTCTACACGCATCATGATAGAATTAGACGGCCCGGGGTTAGCTTTAACCATTTGACAGTTGCAAATGTAGCCTAGGCAAACATACGAGCAATGAGGCTAATTCTCTATTCACCATCCATAAATATTGAGCTCCATCAATCAATTTGCTGTCATCTTGCACAGAAGCGAACGGCAAGCCATAAAGCACCATATAGGCAGTAGTTATTGGTGAATGCATGTGCGTACTCTCATAACCTGTGATTCAGGGACCTAAGAGAAAACATAAAAAGCAAACAACTAGAACATGAAGAAACGCTCGGAAGCATTGTTTACCCAAGTGACTGATTTAACTTTTAATACGAACGTCGATGTCTGAAATCGGAGCATTACTGAATACACAGCACAATATATCAAACGTGAAGTGATCATTAGGGTTGAAACGGGGCTTTGCCAGTTCTATTGTAGACAGACGTTATCTCTAAGTAATTCTGTACACGTCGGTACAGATTTTATACAGGTGAATCTTTTCTACGGTTGTAAGGGAAGCAAAGTTTTTCAATGAAGCGCCATTAATTTACACAAAGCATTAGGATTCATTCTGACGTGGGTGTAATCAAGACAAAGAAAACAAGAGTATCTGATAAGGTGTAATTTTTTACAACCCATAAATACTTTCGCCATAGTATTCTACTGGCTGTATACCATCGGCTACGAAACCAATTTAGGCCACCTCAGGCTCCCTCCCTCGCCCTCGATCTCTCTGTTAACGTTAGATAATATTGAAAATAAAAGTTTCTTCGGAAGCGATCGTAGGTAAGAAGGTGATTTTATCACAAAGACACCAAGTTATAAAGACGTTATCGCCATTGGTGTGCGGACAGTCAGTGTTTGGGAAAGACATAAATTCTACTCCAAAGTAATTAGCTTCCTCATTTTTCAAAAGTGTTTTATATTTCTTCTTGTCGAGGTGTTAAATTATGACAGACGACTGAGCATAAAGAAAGCATTATTTACTCATATATAGAGTTTTACAAGAGTTGTCTGGCTGGTGTAATATGTTTGACATTATTCATATTGTGACAGAGGATCCATACAATAACCCGCAGTAGCTAACGTATATATTTCAATTTTCTTAGAATACTTTTTCAACGCATAGTTGTGAAATTTACGAGGACCACAACGTCAATGACATGCTATTTACCAAGTATGCTTGAACTGGTACTCAGCGAGGCTATCCTAAAATGGCCACAAAAATGATAAATATATCATCCTAATACAGCATTCGCGGACAGGCGGTAATTTGGGAGATATTCATCTCACTTTAAATTAAGCGTTTCGCCTAAGAAGGCAACGGTCATTGCGTGCAGTCGGGGACGGGTTGTTTTAGGAGGATGATACAAACAGCGGGGATACGGATCTTATGACCGCAGTGATATGTAACATGATCATGTTTTAACATTTCACCATCAGCGTTTAAAAAGTTCCTTGAATAACTATGAAAGAATGTCAGGTGTTGACGAGGACACTTTCATATAGCGCTTGTCATTTGACACTCGGGGCAACACAACTAATTGAGGGTGAATGATTATTGGAAAAAAGCTGGTCGGTGGCGACGTTATTACGCGTCGATTCACCATCGAAATGAAGCATCTCTTTTCGGGTAATAAAACTAAGCATTAATGAATCCGGTGTACAAAGAGCGCGAGGCTGTGTAGCACCATCAAATTAAAAAGTGAAAAAGCCAGTCTAATGATATATTGATAAATGAGGGGTTTTTCTCACCACCCGAATCATTACAACCGGCCCCCACCTCGAGCGACGTCTTCCAATAGAGCCCGCGTTTGCTGGGTTCAATTCATGTTTTGTCCGGTTTTAATTTAAAATCCGACCCGAAAATAAAGCGCAGCGGGCTATGATTTAACCCATCTTTATGGTGCATGGAGATGCATTGTGGGCGCTAGTTCACCTGTGTGCAATTGTCAGCTTGAACACATGCCCATGCTGTGTCCCTATTGTCCAATAAGGTTCTTTAGGTGCTAAATATCTCGTCGAAAATACCTGAGGATGAGTAATCATTATCATGGCGGACAATGGAAAGATGCTGGAGATTCCTGCCGCAAAATTATATGCTTTACTTAATGTTTACTTTATCGGGCTGAGAGTTTGAGAACCTGATCTGACACAGCGCTCACAGGCCAAACTCTGTCTGGGAACTATAAATTTGTACAAAAATCAAATCAACGCTCGTGTGTTTTCGACAAGAAGCTACCTGGGTGGCAAACAGTCGCAATTTAGCGTTATAGACGCTAACATGTGTGAAGCAGAATTTATTCGTCTGTGCGATAATATTCCTCTCTGGGGGCGGGGATCCAAGTTTACTAAACATTGCGCAGTTTAGCCACAGGTACACTCATCAGCGAACGTTTCCCATTTTCTCTCGGCGACTTTCCCAGGTTTTAAGATGGCACTACAGACGAGAGGTCACGGCGCTAGAGAATACAACACGTGCGCACATACCAACCGACTTGCGTTGTGCGAATATCTTCCATCAGGTTTTACGTGTTTTGCTTCGGGACACACAATTGTATGAAATAAATCCCCATTCCTTTACTCCGCATCTAGATCAACATCTCCTCGTCAAGGATTCAAATGTCAATAAAGCTTAACGATCCCCTTTGTCCGATAATTAATGTTAATTCGATGCGCCATAATTATCATCCCTTCATCGGCGCTGAACTCTATTATTCTGTTGTAGGCGGATTTGCCCGATGAATGGAAACCAGGTTATTACCAAGATAAACATGGCGTGACACCCACCCTACATCTTATACAATTTCTGAATCCATCGATCTGATTTAGCGATACGATTCAGGTGGGGTCAGCGGCCACCGAAATGAACATCAGAGGACAGTGGCAGGCCGGGTGTAGAGAGGCTAATAAGGGTAGTTTGCGGGTGTCCGACAAGTTATTAGTAACTGGGTGTGTAGGGGGAGGTGACGGGTATCTGCGGTGATAATGAGGCACCTATTATGGCATCCCTGTCCGAGCTTTGTCGTCGATACGCGGCGCACTGTCAGCGGCTCTAAATGCCGCGCGGGGATCCCCGAGATGTTATCAATGCCGGGTACAGGCGTGAATTCCCCAAATACCTGCACTCGGCGAGGTTTGATATTTACCTGTAGGTCATTCTCATCTACGCTTTACTATTACCCACACACGGGTGAGAGCGGGGAGAAACCACCAAGGTCCGCAGCTGCGATTCCTGATCAAATAACCCTCCACTAACGGACTCGTATTCTATATGCTTTAAGATTGTTTTAATCGGATTGTGTCCCCAAAACAGCCAATCCGAGTTATCACAAGTTGTTATGTATATAATATAGTACAAATCAAGCGGTTATCATGCTAGATACCCTCCCGTTCAAAGTTTATCAACGTGGGACATTAACTTGTCTTTGATAGAGGAACCAAGAGTACAGGCATAAGTACTTGTTGATATAAGCCTCTATTTATTACTTTAGTTTTTTCGTTATCCCGCAAACTATGTAACAGGGCTGGAATCGTCAGCCACACTGGTTATTTAAAGCCGCCTGTTTCATCTCACAGAAGCAACAATTGGTCGGCGTTATAATAAATCATTAAAACCCACTCACTGCCTCATTCGTCAAGCCGGGTAACTTCAGACATCAGTTTAATAGCGACTCTGACATCGCTGGTCGGCTGGATATATATATATATATAATATATATATGCATGCCTCCTGTAACTTACCTGATAGTATAAAATTAAGCCAGGTTTATTCAATCTCAGGCTTCTAAACAGCAACTCCCCTGTGTCCATATCTACCCGTTGCGTCACATGTTTGCGCTGCCTAGACCGCGAAATGAATAGGTCGACATAAACACTTGAGATTGTCAAGACGCTAGTTTATAATTATGAAGCTTCCTGAGCTTCTATTAACAAGACCGTAAGGATCACTTATCGTGCGCCGTTCACCAGTAAATCACGGCCGTGATTCGCCAGCAGACTGGCACACGAGGCTGCTCGACAGATCTCGCAGCAAACGCGCGCCTTTGAAATTGTCTCCACACTCTCCTTTAGGGTGGCTTATGGCACACGCGAGAGCAATAGGCCCGAGTCGTACGAGTCCCGGGGGAGCTGTCATCGAGCAACAGGCCCGTAGACCGAGTGGATTCCGCGGCCACAAACGGAGGGACACGTTTGCGGCTGCCGGTTTATTCTCAAGGGCCTCGGCCCCGAATCCGCCGCTCCAAGTACGATTAAATTCGAGGCAGTCTTGCGGAGAGAACGGCTCGAATTTTACCTCTGAGAAGGTATCGTCCCTCGACGTTAGAATGTTGATGCGAATCGCGGGCGTGTTATTAGTTTATGTTTCCTTTCACTGACTACGTTTCATCGATCATGGCAAATAAAGCCGGGGGGCACATGGGGGTCTCAGCTATCCTCAGTCGTTGTAAAAGTCTAGCACAGGCATCTAGAGTAACAATACGCATAGTACATTTACCAAATACAAGGACGTGGTGAAAAATAGAAAGATTGAACGGTTTGGGAGGAACTGTTTGAGGGGGCGGGGGGTTGCTTGCTTGTAGAAATTAGGCATATATCTTTTCTCCCTAATGCACGGGGCATTGTGAGTTTTGCGCATTATTTTCGTAAGTGATGGCTAGGTACTGAAGTGGAAAACCTAAGCTAGGAATGAAAGCTTCATCATTGAATTTCCACTTTTGTGTACACGAGGAGGATAAAGAACACGATGGTTTACATAACAACAATGCTAGTAAACTTTTCACTGACGATAACCGCGTAAAGAAAAGGGCCTCACACTCTGCTGGGTTTAAGAAACCTAACACACAATGCTTCTGCATCCGACCTCGGCATTAGTGGCCAGAAGAAAGCCTAATTAAGGCAATCATCATTTAAAGCTTAATTACCTGCATTTTCACCCGAACGCTTGGGATTGTTGCTGTTTACCATCGCGCGATGGAACAGTTCTATAGGCTGACCTAGGTAATGAATACCATGTATAGGCCAGACATTAGCCACCTGTCTTTAAGAATTAATGCTACTCATACAGCCGTTCGTGTTCATAACTCGGTAATAAATGGAGTTGGTGTTAATGATGCAGGGGTTGGCCATCATCTGAAGGTTGTAGAGAACCAGGGGGCACCTCGTTTACATCTCCGAATAATAGAAATTTATCGTATCGCGAGATATGGCAACTCACTAGAATAATAATTGGGGTGAAATAAAATTCAGGCGAGTAGCTCGTGCACAATGATCAGTTGGTGATAAGAAGAACTGGAATCGCTGGTTTTTGTTACAATACACGACATTAGGCAGCCGAGGGTGTTGAAAGCATGTTTGAGTCTCTGTATGGTTTTATGGCAACGCATTTTTCTCCTGCCACCGTGAAAGAAAGATTGTGAAAAATACATCACCGATGTGAGTATTTTATTGACAAGCGTCTAGACAGGCTACAGAGACGCTAAGCTTTGATTAGACTGGTGAATTTTATAAACATAATTTGGGCGAAGTAAAACTGTTACATAATTCACGGCTGTGTGTGTGTGAGATGCTGTGGAGGAGTCTCACTCGTGGGTGTGGTAAAGCATTGTCAGGCAGACGGGTTTACTCCGCCTCGCCTTACACAAGCGCTAGTGTTACCGGACCCGTCAGTGGTGGCCGTCTATCTCCAGTAGCCCTCCAGCCCCACCGTAAATAATACATGTAAACCATAATCCGGTAATGGGACGGGATGACGGACTTTTCCGAGGGGAGAGAGAGAGGTTTCAGCTTCTCTGTCGGCCATTGTACTGAAGCGTATGACACCATGATTAGGATTAATTATGCGAGTATTTTAGAGGCCGACAACGTCTCACGTCAGTGCATACTCGGGCTTCATCACTCTCGCAGATTATGTTCTGCATCTTTATGATGAAATTCTATAGAATGATAACCGTAATTTCCGCTAATTCATTGTAAATTGGGTTTGATTACAATTGACGTGGTTTTCGTGCGTTTGTTTTAAGTTTAAAGTAATTTTGTCAATAAATCTAATTGAGTTCGGGGCTACTGTTTAGCCGAGGTAATTCAAGCTTTGCACCCATTGCATGTTTTTTCAGCTCCCCAAATCTATTAGCGCAGTCGTCAATTCACAGTCAGTGGCTGAGTCATTTCGGCCCCTTTAATTGAAATCGGTTGCTCGTAAATGGAAGTTAGAAGGACGTGAATAGAAGTTAACCCAGGCTGCACTATTAATTTGACCCCTAGGGAATTGAGATCGTTCCTTTAACCCAATAAGATATTTTTAAACAATGTGAGAAGATGATACGGGAATCGCGGAGTCTGTGTTTATACTGATTGGAGTCTGTTGGCTGACCCTAACAAAAGCGAGCCAGAAAAACAAAGATAGGGAACAATGCCGAGAAGGATATTAAACGAGGATCCTCGGGGCCTGCCAGTTCCAACAGTTTTCATCCTACTACAGATCATCAACTTAAGCTATATACTAAGAAACTCTGAGAGTTAAGTAATCCACATATTTGTCTGGCCAAGTGCAGACCACAGAAAAGAACGCAAGCAACCCACCCGTGACAAAACTGTATGTCTTCCGAGGATGGAGAATGGGAACATGTAGCCTCCATCATAATTGCGCCTGAAGGAGGCTGTTGTGAGATAAACGCGGATGACTGGTGTAGGGGGTAAATTATTAAACGTATCGGAGTCGGGGATCTGGAGGCAATTGTCAGACAGGCTCTGGGCAGTAGTTAGTGCTCTACAGCTCACCAAACTACAGGCGGGCATCTTGAACTGGTTTAGACGATGCCATCTCAACCATCAGAGAGGCAATGGTCTGTGGTGGGACGCGCATATTGGCGTGGAAAATGTCAGAAAGGCGAGCCTCAAAGTCAAGGTTTCAATTTAAAGGAGAGAGATTAGCTCCTCTGTGCTTGATCAATGAAATTGGTGGAATAAATTGGTGAACTCGAGTGCGTTCGTCTTGGCTGACTGATGCGCTGTGTCATAGACTATGAGAGGCATAGCTGCGCCCACCAAAAAACGCGCCATTGAAACCAATACCTCCTCGTGAGAGAAATTGTGGGCAACATTTTCAAAACCGGCAGATAATGCCGTTTTTAGTATCATAGAGAAAGATGAATGATTACGATACATATCCCGGAGGAAATAATTTCCCACTGAATAGGGCAATTTGGTTATGCCATCCCCACTTCATCAAGTGTTGCTATTCAACAATTCCACATGTAAAGGGAACATGTTTATTCATTCAATGAGTAAACTTAATGCTATTAAACCTTTGCACCTGAGCATGTGAATTTTACCTGAGCTAATTTGGCTTTGGAGTTTGGCATAATCACCGTGATTAAGTTATTCTAAATTCCGTCCACTGTTTGAACGGTGTAATGTGTTTGGGTGACTCGCGCATTGTAAAGTTTGAAAGTTCACTCGTGTTGCACCATGTAAAGATGATCACTTTGTTTTCACTGGGATAGTTTTGAATGGTAGAAACATTTATAAACATGTAACAAGTTCGCCAAGGAGGGTGATTGAGACGGTAGAAGAATGTGCAGTGACAAGGACCTGACATCTGGGTTCGTCACTCCGCCACTTCAACAAAAATCTACAACGTTGAACACGATCAGGACGACAAAAGACGAACACTCGAGGAATGTGCGCGCCATGTCAACTGTCTGTCCTCCCCCCTGCCCGTGTCTCACCCCGGGGGATGTCTGGTTGTAGAGCCCGCGGGATTCACCCCACTCCGTGTCAAGCTCGGCTAAAATATTCATAAATTTGGCGGCGGGTCGGTGGCGAAGGCGTCTCGTGCTGGAACATCTCCCACACCGACACGAGGTAAACAATGCGCGCTTAAAAGCTCTGTAATTTAACAATCAAATAAATTGAAGTGTCTACCTGTCACCTAGATTAGGGGAGGAGCGCCTGACTTGTTGGAGGTAGCGAAGGTGGGGCGCGGTTTTTCTCTTGTTAGATTGTTTAAGACGGGATGGCATCTGGTGTATGTCTCATCCCGCCTCTGCTCGGCCGCCTTTCTCACCGTGCGCAGATAAAATGGAAATAAAACCGACTCGCTGAGACAAGGGGAGAGAATTAGTGGGGTAGATCCCGTCCCGTCGTCTGCGGGTAATGATAGGGCGCTGTGAGAAATGGGGATGAGGTATGGCGAGGTAGCGCCGGGTATACTACCGAGCGTGAGCGCCGCCGCTGAATTAATGCCGTAACCCGCGCATAAACGTACACGGCTCCTCTCTAAATAATACTAAAACTCCGCATGATATTCATGCAAACGATACTGGATGATATATAGAAGTATGAGAAGGATTCGCGTTGTTGACCTTACATATTTGGTTGGCATTATGTTTAAGGAGCGTATAGCAGATGAGCACATCCCCCGGTGGGGCGTCCACTTATTTAACGTGGAGAAGTACGTGCATTCACACGAAGTCGTGAAAGCTGTCGAGAATCCACTCTTTCCATCCTCTATCGACAGGTCAAATTTATGGCGACCTGCAAAATGTCTATTAACATATATCCATGTGGCTATACAAGACCACATATAGTTTTGGCTGATTTTTATAAGTACATATCTTTGTTACAGAGCTGGTCACTTTTCCAGGTTATTGTCTAATATTTTACTTTCACCTTTCTTGTACGCGAATCATATACGTACGTCCGAGAATACCCAGAGTTCTGCGCGTGTACATTTATAGAACTCGGAGAGAGTGCACTGGCTCTAATCACTGCGGCATATTTATTTAAAGCTTCTTGAATATTGTGAGCTTTAACACAAATATCAAACGGTCAACAAGATATCATGCAGCACCTCTTGGACGCGCTACCGTGTAAAGGATGTCCTCTACATTCTCTATATACATGTAGCTCTATATTCTCAGTGTCATTGTTGTTGGGCTTTTGTGGTGCCACCCCTGGTTCTTAAGGTGGATGGGGGTGCGCTGCGGCATAGCCCCACGTTCTCGGCTTATTGAGGCGGTTGGACCTAAATTACAGACTGGCAAGTGAAAGAAATGCCCATTCATACCTGGTCATTGTCATAGTTGACCTTTTTCATCACCATCTTCGAAGCGCATTAATTCAGTGGAACTTTCATCCAGTTAAGTTGTTTATACAGCAAATGCTAGGAACAATGCGATTTTGAATAATAAATAAGCCATATAACATAATGAAGAGAGAATGGATTCTCATAACAAAGGCATTAGCCGCCGAGTGTTGAATGGCGTGTAAATAAAACATAATGAGACGAGAAGGCGTTCAGAAAGTGAATTTTATAATGTTTTGTCGGACGGTGGGGCGAGATCTGGGTTTAAGCCCCACAGGCCACGTGAAACCTGGTGGCCGCTGGCCTGAATAACGAGGGACATCAGGCGAAAGACGGGTGAATCCATACCACACCTGCCAATATTCAAACTACACAAGAGCACACTCCCCTTTAAATAAGCGGAACCGCGAGATGATCACACAATCACCGGCACTCTATCTTATTTAGCGCCGGTAATGCTCGGTAAAGGTGAGCCCTTTCGATTTAGTAATTTACCACTCCCCACAATAATACCATTACTAATACATTAGGTTATCTCCGACAATTGTAAACACGGCCTGCGATCTGCCAACCACTCGCTCGGCTAATTCGTGATCGATCCGAATGTTATCCTTCGGATTTGCTGCAAAGTGAACTCGAGGCTAATGTAGGTAAATGTGTATGCACCCACCTGACCGATGTCGTCGAGAATGTCCGAGCAGAACCACAGACTGCAGAATAAAAATATCCAGTAAAAACGAATGCCACACAAATCGCCTCATTATTAAGGCTCACACTTTTTATCCATAATCTATGGTATCCCGGGGCATCAGAGAATCGGCGCTTCCCAAAGTCAGAGAAAACCGCCGAGGAGTCCTTCAATCCTAAAGTAAGGACTTTAAGGGTTTCCTAAAACCTCCAGAATAATGAATCCGTGTAGGTCCAGCAGGTCTTCGTCTGTTACTCCAGAAACTGTTTTAGTGGCGATTCACGAGACGGGAAGCGGGAGCTTTTTGTCTCCTCTCTGCGGCTAGAGAAACTGTGAAGCGACGGTGTGACAGTGCGCGGGTGTAGCGGCTGTGCTGTGGGGGAGACCGCCGCCGCGTGCGCTGGCAGCTTGTTCAGCTCCGCTTGGCAAACTCTCTCCACTCCGGTGCTCTCACACAACAGTAGCTATGTGCTGCGTGGTGCCGTCCTCCGCATTTCCCTCTGCCTCTCCCTGCCTAGCTCCGCCAACCCCGAGCCACTGTCGTTCCTGCCTCAAGGTATCACCAGATCCTCACCGCACGACTCTCATCAGGCCCTCCCTTGTCCGCATGATTAGTTCGCTATATAAGTAGATTAGTGATTAACTAAGCTGAATTAATACCGGCAATACACGCCAGATAGTTCCCTGTTTTTTGTCTCTGGTGACTGGCAAGGCCGCCGTTGAGAGATTATGTCGGGTATAAAATCGTAGCAGACCAGGACGACTGTCTCCCGCGGGCACCAGATTTAAAGGTGTTTAAACAGCTCTGAGAAATCACCGGCCTGATGAAAGCCACGTGCAGATTTCCTCCGGGGCGAACATTCCTCGGATGAAGACGCTGCCTTTGCTGGTGTTAAGATGATTAAGTTAGACGTTTTATGTTACACCATGACCAGGTAAGTCGGTACAAGGAGAATTACTCTCCATTTAAACCCTCGAGAAACTGACTTTAATCCGTGCACAGCCTGATTGATTGCACCCAGCTCGCTAATCATATCGCTTCTATAATCAATAACACGTTAGACCACCGGCTCGCAGGATTATCTCCTCATCACATGGACTTAGATGTATATCTCTGTCTCTGGCTACAGTTAATGGGGTGTGGAAGGTCTCTGCTTAATATATCCGAGCGATGGTCATCAACACTATTACTTTTCTGATCACTGGCCGCATCGTTATCGTTGTCATGCTGTTAGTTGACCAAACGATCCGCACTTCATCAATTATTATACTGTTCCATCGATAATGTTTAATCTAAATTATAGCATACTATCGACAACATATGACAAAACATGCATAGATATTTATAGAGTGTTTATTCATTTCATGGAAAAATATAGACATCTGGATATATAAGTCACATGTCGGTTTACTAGCTCGAATGTACCATTGTTTATATAGCGAAGATAACAAAGCTAATATAGCCAGACCACCTTGTAGATGACAATCATTATTCGCAACACGTGGGCAATTAGTGGAACGTCCAAACAAATAATGCGTGGTGATGAGAATATTAAGATAGCAAAACACAGTTATTCTTAATGTCATATTTACACAATGATGAGTCTGATGACTTTATGAGATATCGGTGGTTGTAGCGAGGAAATCAATGTGTACAGAATGTGAATGGCCTGTTTACTAATATATATAAGGATGCGTATACATTTGTAAATAACTATTTTCAGTTTTGATAAGGTTGTAATTGTGCCTGCACAGCAGCTGTTTTAGAACTGGGAGGTTACTTTTAGATGATCTGTCTGTCGTTTCACTGTTCAAAAAACATTTTTCAAATAGGCCATTTATAAACTTTAAGAGTGTAGATTCATACTACTAAACTTTGTAAGTAGTATACGGAGTATTGCATTCTGATTTCTTTAATTGGCCTAGTCCAGGCGTTGCATCTTTCTCTTCTCTGTAATCAAAATGCGTAGCTGTAAAGAAGTAAATGTGAAGCGGGTTAGGTTGTTAGACATTAGTAGCAATTAACAGATGTTAGGAGGTTAAGATGTTATAGATTGTCAACACCAATGATATCATATCAAAAATGCCATGGGCCTGACCTAGTGTGTTGTGTATTGCGACCAATAATTAAACATTTCTATTGATGGGTTGGTGAAACATTTAATGATTGCATACCTTCTGGAAGGGTAGACTTCTTTGTTGCGTCTCTTAAGACATAATACTACTACGGCTATCCCCAATCCAATTATCAATAACACTACTACTACAACGATAACAATTGTCACGATTCCACTAGAACAGTCGCCACCTGAAATCACGACTCCGTATTAATAAAGTCATCATTCAGTGATGTATCCAACTGGTGACTCGAGTCTATAAATAACAAAACACTACCTGAGAAAGAGCTCCAGTTATCACTGGGATTATTTTTATCACATATTTTGCAGTTATCGACTGGACTTGTTTCCCCGGCTCTATAGCAACGTCCATCAATCAAACAGTGTTTTTTCTAAAGAAAGACATTTATTTTGATATTCTTTATTGGAAAAGATCGCAAACGAAATAGATTAATTTCGTTTGATAAAGTTGAAAGGTAGGGAGAATTTGAAAAACTCACATTCCTAATGCACGCTAATTTTGGTTCCACTGTGCATGTAAAACAAGCTGGGTCATGGGGAAAGAAGAGCATCTTCTCACTGGCCCTAACGCCATCATTGCTGACTCGGACGTAGTAGCCAGTAGATGCTTTTACCTCAGCTGGCAACTTACACATAACCTGCTGAAAACTCAAATATTCTCCTCCCATCTTAAATTCCTTTTCTCCAGTTTCCTGTATTCCCGCCGATGTTAACTGAAACACGCGTTATGGATATTATAAACCTTCACCATTGGCTCCTTTAAAAAGTTTGCTCTTATACATGTATATATGCCAATTTTAAAATCGGCAAATCCTTTACGGGCCTACCTCAATTTTCATCAAATGGCAAGTCAGTTTATCTGACTGCACGAACTGGGAGCCATAAACAACGATCGAAGAACAATTGTTCTCTCTGTGTCGGCAGAATCCGTTGTGTTCTAAAAACGTTTCGATCGGCGGATCCAAAGTGAGGGAGCAATCAGGACCGAGGAAGTTCGTCTCACATCTACATTTACCTGAGCAAGAGAATACCAGATATAGGTCATTGGGAGCATGAAGGTCGTGGAGTACATGTGGTTAATAGAAGAACGGTGTCACGATATCTATTACTGTGCATAATCAGCTCGCGCTTTTACCGTCTACACATTGTCCGTGACCTATACAGTCTCCCGGGCACAGTGCCGCCATCACCTGGCCCCGGACCAGTCTCCCTACGGCGGTGTTAGTGGAGTTTATGTCAACCTCTACCAGGAACCGGCACTGCTCCTGGAGACTCGACTTGGAGGTCTCTATCCAGTCGGTACCGCCTGATACCTGGACAATGATACGAGAACAAGAAAAATTCGATATACCACCTTTCATGAACTGATTTTAAAAAGTACAGCGGATGACTGTAGCTTTTATATCGCTGGTTACCATTATATCTTCTACGCAGTCATCTATGTCTCCTTGGACTGCAAATCTACTGACTGATTTGCACTCTTTACTTGGTTTGTAGTCCGTCTCTAGATTCTTCTGACAGAATTGTCTGGCGGTCATCTCATTCCACGTGTTGTTCTCAGGATAACTTGACTGTGCTCGCGAGGGTAAATTAAGAAAGCATGACCCACATTCAGTAGTCTTAAGTGAAATATCGATTCTTATCATAGACATCATATATTTACCGGAGGTTCATATTCTAAATCAAAGTCGAGCTCTTCTATAAGCCCAGCTGAGGGTGACTGCTGCTCTGCCTGCCGCTTCCTCCTAGAGCCACCTCCCCACGTAGCATCTAGGTCAGACCCTGGAAGCTCGTACGTGACGTCTCCATCTACAAAATTCAAGTTTGAGTGTAAAGTTTTGGTCATAAATAGTATTTCAAATCAGAGCAAAAGAAATTCGTTACAAGTCTAATTGGCTCAGCGCCTCAATCTACGATCACATACCTGTGTTATAATCGCACAACTCGAGCAGGTTGCCAGGAGAACACGTGGGCGGGGTGGTGTAAGATCTACCAGCCTCACAATCACAGAACCGAGGTGGCTGGTACGGCTCTCTCTTAACTCCTCTAAATATCAGATTTTCTTTGGCAACACTAAACAGCACGAAATGCTCAGGTTTTATAATTACTCCGATTAAGACGACTAGGATTTAGACAGAAATTCGTTAATAGTTTCGGACATTGATTTTTTTTTTTTTAGATAATTTACCGCCATCGCCGACAGAACTGAGCTGGTGAACGTCTGTGCCAGGTCAGTGAAACTTCTTTTCCATCTATCCAGAGGTCATTCTCGCGCCTTCCGTCATAATTACCACATAACCCTGTTGGATAACCAACAATATTCTATAATACTTTATCACTACTACCATCGGTTGTTCAAATTATTACACTATATTCCGTTCTTATATTTACAGACGACACTTGCCTTCGGTATTGTTTACATCAAATGGAGATGGATATACGAAAGTATTTAATAAATATCTCCCCCAAATGTCCGCACCAACTGTGATTTTTACTCTTGTCCCGTGAGGCAACAATACCTGCAACATGATCAATAGACTGATAATTGATGGCCAGTTTTTACTCGACAGAAAGCGGAGAGAGAACGCATGGAGGTGATTCCCGTGTCTCACCTCAAATCCGCGACCGTCACTGGTCTTGTATATGTGTGTGCCCTCTGTTATGTTACCGTAGAAGAAAGTCTTGGCCTGTAAAGGGATGTTGCACTTGTATCTCTTCACGCTCCTGCTGCAGCGACTGTACCAGGTGGGCACCTGGCTCCTGCACTTGTTCATCACGAATACAGAATCTCCGGACCTGACCGCTACAGCGCAGCTGCACGTGGATCCCTTCTCACATCGCTGAAATCCGACCTGCACCTCGTAGGGTAAAGTCTGGTGCCGGTACAGCACAAAGAAACCTTCGTACATATTGTCGTATTCTCTAAATTAAAGATACAGGCAGACGTTCAAAGCTGTGTGAGTGGAAAGAGATATCGGCTCCGTGGAAATAATGTGTTTAATTTTGTATGTATTGATATAAAATCGCTTACAATCCATCCAGTGATTTCATGTGAGGATCATTGATGACCCGACAAAAACTGTCTGTGTCCCGATCCACGACCTTTATCTGGTAACTGCAGATGTCTATGATTTCCACCTTATCATTCTCCACAATCCTCAGCTGGAGATGCACCACTCTCGTCTGATTTCCGTCTATTTTAAAATCTATCTTTGCTGCTACAGAAATGTTGTGCTTCTCCATCCAGTTGTCCTGTTTAATCTCTTTAGAACAACCGTTTCCAACTGCCAGCTGAGACATGACCTGCTGCCCATCTTGACACCTATTTACGTAACGGCCACATTTAACATTTCAGGCGTGATTATCTATTAATTAGTCTACTTAAAACCTCAGCCTGTGCAGCAATTAACTCTCAAAGGAGTAATCCGATGAACTTACAGTGGTTTTTGTCCTTCGTCGACCCGAACGTCCACGTAAACCTTACAACCAGAGTTTGCAACTTTACAAAACTTTGATGGTGGAATATTCACGCGATAAGTCAGATTCTGTTCCCCTTCTCCCTCTACCAGCACAACTGTCTCATTGCTTCCCATACACTAAAATAACATGTGCCAGATGCTCATAAATATCTGTGCATCACCCGTACGTACTATTTATATCCTTTTTATATATATCATGAATCCTACTTACTTTGACTGGTTCATTTGTACAAGTTCCATTTATC
>JAXGGS010132199.1:0-18819 GCA_035585475.1 Armandia brevis
ATGGTTGGACCTGGTGGTACCAGGTAGGACTTAGGAGGATCAATGAGCACCTACAATGACCTAGGGGGACCTGTAGGGATACAATGGGACCTGGCAGGACCTGGTAGGACTTAGGAGGATCAATGAGCACCTAAAATGACCTAGGGGGACCTGTAGGGATATGATGGGACCTGGGAGGACCTGGTGGTACCTGGTGGGACTTAGGCGGATCAATGGGTACTTACAATGACCTATGAAGTACAGCGTACACTTGAATGTACTGCATTATAAGAAAAATACATGTATATTTAGTATATTCAACACTTTTGTTGTTAGATTGCTGATAAATCTATTAGCTCGGTGAGGTATGCAGTACTTTAATAGACATTGTGCAACCAAATCCTAACAGTATTTCTATAACTTAGCTATTGTTGGCCTAAATACAGCTTTTATTTTTGACTTTTAAATGATACCGGTTTGCGGTCTTCCGATTGAATACCTATTGCGCATTTCACTTGCCAACATGAAATACAACATGACATGAGCTATAATGTGTGTGGGGCGATTAAGGGTCTAGTAGGGGGGGGGCGGGCTCTTGTTTAAGTTATTCTAGGCAAAATAACACAAGTCCAAGATATTCTTCGGAATACTTTATTAACAAGTGATCCTTGACGAAAGTATACAACACGTTAATCCGACAGGAGTAACTTCTGACCAGTGCGGGTCACTCAGGTGTGATGGCAAGCGGCGTCACTCGCATCATGGTGCGGCAACCACACTGTGACAAACACCGGCCAACTCAACACAACATAAACAAAGACGCATACATGTTAAACAATAACCACAAACATTCACGATAAACTTTATTGTTCAACACCTCTAACTACGAGATAATTCTGTTTTTCTTGCCTTTCTTTTCTGCTTGAAAATTAGCATATTACACTAGTTTATTGAATAAATTATTTTTCTACCAAACAACTATCTCAATTCCCAGGAATTGATAATTATCTCTTCAACCATAAAAAATTGCGGAAATTATCTCCCAGCGTGATGAAAGCAGGGGTAATTCCAACATATCGCCATCGAAAAAAGGCGCCTTTGCCAGCAGATGGCACTTAATTTCATCAATAATATAAAGTTGAATACATATGCTGATAGGCATATTTCTGAACACCATATGTGCAACATTAGGCCCCCTCCCAGTAAAGGCTGACAGAAAAGGACCAGCAGAACTGCCTTACTCAACGGATCACGATATATAAATATATGTATTTGTGAAGGATATTGTCCTGATGATCCGATTATTTAGGATTTGGAACAACACACGAATTACTAAGTTTGAATAATAACATCAATTCAGTAACAATTTTCAACATGATTTATTGACAATTTTTCACATCATGCTATCATTCCTCGAATAAAAAAAAAGAAAACGCTGTAGATGAGAGGTTATTGCATTTCGAAGGGTAGACTTGAATCAGTAATGTATTATTCACATGCAATTTACGATATTTGCAGCATTGTTTGGCTATGCAAACATTGACTTTCACTTGCTTGCGAATCACGCATCAGTATCGGATTGGTTAGCTTATTTCGTTCAATAAAACGTGCCAAAATTTAAAAGCAATAGTTTTTTTATTAGTGCATTTAAAATTGAGTTTCCTGGTTTTTTTTAAACAGGTTCAAGGACTGCAAAAGTAGACCTTCATAAGCACACTCGGGGTCTACTTCAATCTTTTCCTTGCCTGTCTGTTTACGTAAGCTAGTTATAAAGTCAGTGTCACTACAGTTTGTATCGTCAAACCAGCCCCTACCGACCTCACATCGCCTGCTATTGTTACCTTCAGGTATAACATCAGGTATAACATCAGGTAGATGCACCAGGCAGGCGTGCTTATACTCTGGGTGTATATCCAGATGGTCAGGGATACTGTGCATGCACGGCTGTCCACACGTCGGGCAACATTCTTTACATCCCCAAACAATATTAATAACAGCATCTGCTACTTCCCGATAGAATGCAGCCTCTAGTTTATATTTATGCTGTTCCGGTGACTGAGATATATTTGTCATACAAGTATGAAATGATTGAAGAAAACTATCAACATTTTCCATTTGGGATCTCTGGAAAGCGGGTACCCGGAGTGCCAAAAGGGTCATTTCAATTTCTTTTCCAAGAAGCAATGTCCACCATTCAATCACAGTTTTTTTCGTTAAATATGTCTTGTTTATTTTTTTCATTTCAGTTCCAAGACACTTGGCAATATTGCTTAAAGCGTTGTTACATTGAGCGCTGAAATTGTAATCTAAAAAGGCTGCAACCCAATTACGAGCGTATATCCTAGGCTTCATAATGTATTCCACAATGGCCTCCTTGCATTTCGGTAATTTGTACGTGGCAATGCTACGTGCACGGTGTAATTGGTCACCTTGACCGCCAATAGTGTCATGCAGTATTCTAAAGACAAGGTTTTCTTTGGTTAATATGCATTTAGAGACTTTCGACAACAGACCTAATGCTACAGATCGTCTCATCACACACGTAGCCATAGCTTCAGAAAACTCTCTCCCTGAGACATAACCACCCGTTGGCTTGCTGTATGAGTTAAACCGTTTCAGGTACTCTTTGTGCAATTCGCATCCTACAGAATCTGTGATGGGGCTCGATGGTTCATCAGCGCTCAGGGTGATTCCTTCTGTTTTGAACCGCCAAGCATTAAACCTGGCGCTGACAAAGGTCTCTAAATCATATAAGTTAACATGTGGTGTAGTGGGAGGCATATGGCATCTGGACACCGTCCGCTGGACATCTTTGATTCTGAGCCTGATTTCATTCAGATTTCTGCCAATCATTTGGGACAGCAACTGAAACAAGTGTCCATGCAACACATCTATATTTTCAGTGTATGCTTGGCTTACATAGGCCATGGGAGGCTGACCAGTCCAATAACCCGGGAAATAATGCACATTATCATTTACGTCCAGATGCAAAATATCACTAAAACACGTTTCTGGCCTCCTGTATTGTTCCGCCACTGCTTTGATGGCTTCATCTAAAGAACTCAGCACATTTCTGCGTCCCATCGCCATCGACTCCTTAGCATTATTTGAAGATATATTCTGGTGAACCAAAATTCCAACAGGTCTTTTACAATGTTTGACATCAAAATACAACGATTTGTTATTCATGAGAACGTGCAGCGATGCAACTAGAGTCTCTGTGGCTTCGGAGTAGTTTTCACCGTTTACGTTGATTAAAACTACATCTGAGATCCCGATACAAAAGGCAGAGATGTCTGCATCTTTTTTAGCCGCTTCATTGATCACCTCAGCAGATCTGTAACCTTCTGTGTCTAATATTAGCAAATGCTCGGTAGAGCCAGTTGCGGTTGTCATGCCAACCATTTGCATGACGACACCTCTCGTACATCTTCCGGCTCCGGTGGGGAGATCTAAACCAAACAATGAGTTCAACAGGGTAGATTTTCCACTTGTCTGAACTCCTATGATAGAGACTATCTTCACACATGATACTTTGTGTTGTAAACATTTCAAAGTCAAATCCAACCATTGTATAGGGACATAAAAATCGCTGCCCTCGCCGATCTCCATGTATTGACCAGCAAATAATAAATTTGCCACAGCATCACATGAGCTGAGAACATCGTACAAGTAAGGCTGTTGTAAGGAACAGCTAGCATGCAAATTCATCATGCAATCAAACATGTTCGACATCTCGCGAAACAAGTTTTCTGGCCCAAAGAAACTCCTGACGAGTTGTTTTTCTTTAGCACTAAGTTCAACTAATCTTTTTTTTATGGCTTGTTCATTCTCTTCGGGCTTTTGTTTCAATACCTGCAAGCTATGCCAATTCTCTCTGTACTCAAGTCTCAATGATGACACCGATGCCTTGGAAAACTCATCACCAGAAACCCTGAGACTATTAAGATAATCTAGCATTGCAGCCGTGTCATTGCTATGCAGAAATAACAGAAAAGTATCGAAAATTCTACAGTTTTTGCTTTTTTCACTTTTATCATTTCCCCGAAGTTTACGGCTGATGGCCTTTATCTCTTCGAGTTGAAGGAATGCCCTCTTTCTTCCTTGAAACTTGAACTTGGGCTTTCTTTGTTCTGAGGTGGAGGAGAATTCATTCCTTAACTGATCCCGAATACATGATATTGATGTACCCTTTGATGTGCTGTCTTTTGACAGTCGTGACAAATTTGAGGTGACTTGATTACCAAGAACATTTTTTGTGATAGCTCTTATTATATCCTCTTTAATCTTTGGAATGTTTTTTTGAATGTTACGGCTATTAATCGTTCTAATGTATTTAATCCGTTCCTTTAAATTGCCAAGAGAACTCAAAAATGTTTTTTGTGATTGTTTGACCTCAGCTTCATCGTGTCCATTTACAGTATCTTTTAGCAGAACCGTTAGAGCAAATGAATTCTGTGCACAAAGCTTTATAAAATCCTGTACATTTTGATTCTTAACTTTGCTCCCTTCAGTAAAAATCACAAAACAGTGTGACACGCTATGTAAGTCGTCAATCAGCTGTGGATATTCCATCATATTTCCACGCGCATTTATGAATAATATTGGCTCCTGAAGCTTATCGGTCGCCTTTGAAGCCTGATCTTTTGGGAGTAAGAAAGCTGCTTCTATCGAACCATCTGACCACTGGCGTTTTCCAGAACTGTTGATACAACCTCTGTTAAAAAACACATTACGTCCAGTCTCACTGAGTATTTCATTCAGTATGACTGATTTGGAAACCGCCGGACAGTCTCCAAGTCTTACGAATGTCACAATTTTTAACTGAGGACAGTTAAAAGAGAAAGCGGATGAATTGAGCCATTCTAACTTCATGTACCCCAACAAATGAACCAACGAAATAAGGACCTTGTAGTCTAGTGGGGATCTAACTATGATAGGCAGAGCAATCTGGCAACTAAATAACTTTTTAAACAAGATTCGTTGAAGATGGGGATTGCATGCAAGTATTACAATCATCAACATATCCTGCGGATGTATTGGACTTTCTCTTATCTCGCCAAATCCAAAATCATCCACATCACTGAGCACTGAGACACGTGAATCTAAGAAATTTTCTCTAATACTGGAATCACAGCGTAACAGCCTCTGAAGATATAGGGGGAGTGGCACCGAATCTCTGTGCTTAACACGTTTCATACATGCAGCAGCTTCTTTGAATGCTACCCCACCAACAACATATCTGTCAATACCGGACTTTTGCAAGTATTTTCCAAAATGAGTTTTGGGGTCAACAGCATTCATTCTACATTCTTTATCTTCATATTTGGATTCAAGTGAATCCAAATATTCTATAATGGGGGGTAATGGATTCGATCGCATTAATTCCACTGAGAAAACGCTCTTCCTTAGGGTTTTGTGATGGTTTTTCGTGCGTTTCACGATGTCCCCATGGCCCGGAGGATCCTTGCTCGGAGACGCACTCATATCCTGAATGGACTCTTTATTTCCTATATTTGAAAAGGATGCAATCAGAATTATACCAAAAAACAGGACTTATTAGCTTTAAAATTTAAATGCGAAAACATCAGACGATATTTTTGATTGTTTGAAGTAATTTTAATTTACCTACGGAAAAATTATGTGAGTATTTGCGTATGTCTTATGCGTGTATACGGATAGGAGTATTTGATATAGCCGTTTCTAATATAATAAGGAGATTCCATATATAAATATTGTATACTTTGGAAGACATATTACCAGTTACGCCAGTTGATATTTGCAGAACCTGCTTGCTTTCTGGTGGTGGGTAATCGCTATATGTCTGATGCCGTAGAATAGTCGTGTTGGTTGCAGACGAAGGGGAAGTCGGACCCGACATCGATTGATATGAACCGGGACGGTTTGAATATATTGGAGCATGAGCTTTCTGATGACTAGGACCTTTAAATGCAAGGTAAATAGAATTCAATGCTATCTGCGATGCATCTCTACATCACGATCTCAAATTTAAATGTTTCCTAAAGCTAATTTTCGTGGCGACTCACTTGCTTTTTGGACAATTACTTTTCCTTGTTGAAATTCCTTTTGGGATTGTAAACTAGCGGTCGGCTTTGGGTTAAGGTCAAATAATTTTTGGTGATTCTCTGCGCGGTAAACATAAACTGATACTTATCAATTTAATACCATAATAGTTATATAATCAGCAAAAACAATTTCAAAATTCACATTTGAATAATATGTTAACTCTACTGCCAATGCATACCTGTTGGTTTAAAGCCTCCAGTACCACCTAAGGTCCCGCCGGTATCACCTAATCGAAAAGTAGTTTATAGACAGGAGCACAATTATATTGAATAAGTTGTCAATGTACATGTATTTCTGTATACCGACAATTGATTGCAGAAAACGACTATGCAACGATATAGCCACAGGGAACCGAAACCAGAAGGAACGAACCTTGCCCAGGGAGTGAATAGGTTGACCCATGTAACTGAGAGTTCTTTGGGTTTTCTGCCGTAGTGTTCTTCTTGTAATAACTTCCTGTAATTATGTTAATAAATATTCGGTATGAACGTAATCTAGCATTACTATTTTGCCACTAAACCTTTTTAATAAACTCATCACGCAGTTTAGAGAGCAATCTTGACAAAGCAAAGATAAGAGTTGACCACTGGGGACAATGTGACATTACAGACATACAATTATATGATAATGACACATTATGTGGTATAAAGCAATACGTTAGATCATAATAGGTATCAAATAATCAAAATAGAATATATTGTACCCGCGATTGACTGAAGATATTCTCACCAGGAGAGAAGTAGTTAGAAGCCACCGCACTATGTACAGATAGGCTATATTCAACGCCTGATTCTGACATTTGACGGTTATAGCTCGTCAAATGTGGAACCAGAATACCTGCAACTCAAACTTTATTGTTAAAACAAAATGTCTTTACCTTGTGTGGAGTTCCTACCGCCACAACAGAACATTTTAAAATACTGTTAGATTGCCCTCACATCTGATTGCTCCGATCGCACAAAGCGCATGACTGTGTCACACCAGCTAACATAAATAATGCTGATGAGAAAAGAGCGCTTCACCTGCGTAAAATAAGTGAATATTAGTGGATCAAGGTTCAAGGGTTATAATGGTATACTCGCTTCTTCTGTTCGCACGAATCAGATACAAGTTGTGTATATGTACATATACACCTAATATTATTCTGAGACAGTAACACATGTTATGTCCACGTTATTATACATTGACTTCATTTTAACTGAAACACTCGGCGGGACGAAAGGTAGAAACATCTTAACTGATTAAATTAGATTTAGGGAAAATCAATTATGTCAAGTTTTTTCCTTAATGAATGAATGTAATATAGAAGTGGAATTAGTGTTTTATTGCCGAATTGAATGAGTCATCAGTATCAAAATGTCGGATTATATACATGAATGTTATGGTAGCATATAATTGATATAAATGTTAACAATAAAGGATATATACTGGTGGAGGAAACCTACCCGTTATTGCCTACGATAGACAGATGTTTTACTACAGTCAATCCTAATTTTAGTAG
The DNA here is from genome assembly GCA_035585475.1 of Armandia brevis. NCBI lineage: Eukaryota > Metazoa > Annelida > Polychaeta > Opheliidae > Armandia > Armandia brevis. Next base: position 7,568 of record JAXGGS010132199.1, read on the forward strand.
ACAGCGGACTGGACACTTTGTTCACAGTGGACATGTGTCCGATGTGTAAAGAAACTCTTATTTCGATTTTTTTTTCATATCAAATTTGTCAATAAATCATGAACATTGCACATATTTTCTGCCCTGCCATTGTATAAGTTTACATGTTGGAAATATTTTAAAAAAATAAAGATTATCATTAATGATCAATCTGACTTTTCTAAATTACCCATCAATTCCAGTATCCTTGTATTAAAATGTTGCAAATGACTGACGCTTATCAGCTATATATATGACAACGATGGGGCTGATCTCGAACTATTGAATATGATGCAACGCTCATTTGTTATCAATTGTAGTACAATATCGATCCCCAAACTGACCAGTGCAGCAGTAGCGATAAACGATACATAAGTCAAGAACTCATTAAGAACACTTACAATTGTCAACTGTGATTGAAAGTGTCATTGGGAATTATATCTAGGGTATAAGTCCATCTAAAAAAAGCACTGAGGACAGTGGTCCGCTAACTCAGGACAATATGTAAACATAAACGTGACTAAAACCGAGGTGTCCACTAAGACAGGATTGACTGTATTTTGAATATGAGAACGTAACAAACAGCGTAATATGGAACATTAATTTAAGATTTTTGTTATTTCATTATAATATTGTTTTATTTCTTCGATCACAATAAAACAATGTTTCAAATAGAACATTACATCAAATGCACGATAACAGCCAAAATCATATCTCCTTAATTCAAACATGATAAGATAGCACTTTCAGAATTACATATTCATAATATTTTTACATACATGAATATATTATTGTAAAAATTGTACAATTTGCTGTCCCGGACAGGGTGTTTGTTATCGACTCGATCTATAGTCGTTTTGTTTGAGAGGGCATTAAGCTTAAAATTGCTTGATTAAAGGATATGTCTTTCCATCTTTGATATATTTCTGGTAAATCGGCCTGTTGTCTTTCTGCCAGCTCTTGACCTAAATTAGCCATAAACCATTGCCAATATTCGCTATTCTCCATTGTTTTAGATGACTCTATATCCCAGTCCTGATAGTACTTTTGATAACTTCGCCATTTATGCCTCTTTGCGCCTTTGACTTTGTAAGTTTCTTTTTTCGTGGCTACATAATAATTACAGTTATAAATGTTGAGTTTCTTTTTCTTATCGTCGAACCATCCACGAGTAGCCTGGGGCCTGTGTTGAAGGCACAAGTGTTTGATGCCATCAGTCTGGAAGTGATTCGTGCTGGCATGACAACACGGCTCATTACAAAAAGGGCATAATGCAGGACAACCCCAGATATTCTCTACAATATTAGAGAAGATCATTCGAGGACAAATCTTATTTATATCACCTAAACATTTGAATTCATCAATGACTTTATCCGACAAAGCTTTAATAGACTCATTAAACTCTTGCCATATAGCTTCAGTGCTACTGATGTACAAAGCTTCCGACAACGCTTTGGAATCAGTCAAACTGACCTCGAAACCCACCATAAATAAGTCACATGTAACCTCCAAGAATCTTTTCACCCAATCCTTTGCTTTGATATTAACTTTCCCTTTGAATTTTTCTGCTGTAACGTTCAAGCACATAAAAAACTTCCCCTTGATGTCCACTAGCAGGTTGTCATAGAATACGTTTAGTTTAACATTTTCGGCACAGTACATACTAAGCCAATGCGCAGCAAACTCCTGCGGATTGTCAAAGTATTTTTCATAACTTTCAAAGTCTTTTTTTTCGGCTAATGATTCTAACATAGCACATAGCAGGTCTGACTTAGTACAAAATACTTTACCGAGCTCATTTTGGAAAACCGATGGTGATTTATCCCTAACATAATCTCTTATCAACCTTTCGAGCATATTTTCTAAAAATAATGACAGCATCTGCTCTACGGTTTTATCTTGGACGCTGTTACTGAAGAATGTCCACAGTCTATGACGATAATCCGATATTTCGTTCTCAAATGAGTTAATCTCCAGCGTGTTTTTGTACACCTGACTGAGAACAGACATAGATTTTTTTAATGCCATTACAGCGACATGTATGTGCAGTGAAGGGCGCATGACAATCAGATAATCATGCAAAGCGAGGCTGTCGTTAAGACGGTTTTTCACCCGTTCAATGATTGAATGAATCAAGGCAGGGCTATAATGTACAGTTTTGGAAATTTGTTGTATCACATCATCCACGTGGGTCATCACAAACTCATTAACATAATCAGCCACCGTTTTCGTTGCTAGATCCCAGATTTCGTACGAAGACCCACATACGCGTGGCGGTCGTTCATTTGTAGTTAAGTTCAGGTGAAAATCTTTTATATCGGCCTGTTTAATTGGCATGTAAACAAAATCTCCACCTCCAACTCTGGAAAATACCTGCTGAAAGCTGCGGTCAACGTCACTACTGTGCGTAAAATATTCACTCACAAGTGCCTTACTCATGTCACTTTGCAACTCTTCAACGGGATTCAATTCTTTGGATTTTTTAAATAAGGCAAGCTCTTCTGACGTGCTAGACCATATTTCATCAAAAACTCTACTCATCTGGCACTCATCTTTTAAAGCTGACTTTTTAGCCTTCGCTACTTCTAAAGCCTTATCGAAGAGTTTACGCTTAAAATCGACTTCATAACTATTTGTTTGAAATACTAATAGACACCTGTCTATTTTTGACGTTAACAAACGCTTGAATTTCTCGCTCATGGCCTTCATTTCATCACCTAAGGCGGCTATTTTGCTTTCGTGCCATAATAAGCGGGAATCTGGATTTTCTTCAAAATAATCAGAAAACTCCTTGAGTAACTGAGTTTGCATTTCGGAAAGATCTTTTTGCAATTTATAAAGTATCCGTTCCTTTGTCTGAGGGAAAACCTCTTCTTCTATATTGATTAAATTGGGCGTGTTTGCACTCTCCCACGTATCGTATTGTGATTGAAACTTCTTCAGGCAGGCTTGGTATATGCTTTCCAGGCTTTGAAAAGATCTAGCCTCAAGGGAATTTTTAAATGCAAAAACAAAATTTTCTTTCAGAACGCAAGCCCAAACATCTTTGACGTACATCTGGAACCCCTCTAACGTTCTGAAGGAGGTAGGATGTTTTAAAGTGAATGCTTGTAATATCATTTGTCTGACATCCAGTACAGATTTGGTGTATTCAGGACTAATAAAACACATGGGCGGAGTTCCATTCCACAAATCAGGGAAAAACCATACATCTTTGTCGCATTCAAATTTCATGACTTGATTAAATGATTGAATATGATTCAGTCCTTCTTGCCCCGCAGCCTCTTTGGTCATAAGGTCAAGCGCGTCCTGAAGAGCATTGTAACCAACAGCGTTTTTAGCTTTAGCATCTGCCGCAGGAGTGTTCTGGTGTATAAATATGCAGCGTTTGCTGTCATTAAGTCGCTCATGGACAAGATGCATACGCAAAAATGCGTGAACAGCAATTTGTAAAACATCTTTCATCTCAGCATAGTTTTCTCCCTTGACATTTACAATTATCACATCGGCTATAGCTAGTAGAAACGTTGCTAGCTCATTGTCTTTAGCTGTCATCTGCCCTATCTCTTGAGATCTCAGACCTTCTGAGTCAAGTACAAGGATGTACTCAAAAGGTAGATTCGAAGCTTTAACTAGCTGCATATAGATACCTTTAGTGCATCGCCCGGCGCTGACAGCAAATCTTAGACCAAACATCGCATTGAGTAAGGTCGATTTTCCAGAACTTTGAATTCCAACAACTGAGAGCACTAATATTGAGCCATTACCTACGATAGACCTGATTTCTGTCAGCACAGCCTGAATCCATTCCATAGGAATATTTCCCACGTCACCGTCTAGTAACTCTAGAGGTAACCCAGCGATAATAGAGGAAGCAACTATTTGTGGCAAATCACTAAAATGTGGCTTAGAACCCATGCGGTCTGCCTGATATATGTGCGCAAATTCTCTGAACATATGCTCGAGCCCGATCGAAGCTTCATGAATGTTTTTTTCAACTTGTGATAAAGAAATAGCTGGTTCAACCACCGACATACTGCTATGACGTTTCTCTGCTAAAATATTTTTGTACTTAGAATATAAGCCTGGAAGGTTAGCTTGGCAATGCATATTCAAGAGATTCCCTAGCATATTCCAAAACTGGAGCAGCTGTTCACGATGAAATTGGCCATGGCGTAGAATAGATACACCATTCAGAATTGTTTTATCTAGGTTTGTTAAGCATATTTGCTGGGCCTGCTTGTAATTAGAGATGGAGTCTTTCAGACTCTTTCTAACCTCACCTGCCCTTTTGTTCTGCTTTTTTTGCTCTTGAGCTAAGTCACGAGCTAACGTTTTTTCATTCTGAGTCATTTTTTGCCACGGATCCCCTTGTAACTGAAATACGACACTTTTAACTCTTATGGGGGGAACTTCAGAGACATTTTTGATAACGCAGTCGGCGAGATAGATCTGATACCTGTACTGACGTGTATCACAGGTCCAGGATTGCAAGTTTTCAAGGCGTATTAATTCTGATTTATCCTCCATCTTCATTTCTAAATGCTTAGCGATAGAGGTATGAAGACGATCGACACATGTGGTCATATTTATATTCTGAGTGAATTTAAAAATCGACAGGCTATCTTTTTCTCTTCCCAAACTGGCTTGAAGATATTTTATGTCATCCCTCTTTATATTTGTAGTTGATCCTCTGATTACTAAAGTGATTGGGACATCATCGTGTATCTTTTTCAGGGTTTCAAGAATGGATGCATTTTTCATATTGTTTTGATGTATAAAGCAAACAAAAGACTGAGATATTTGAACCAGTAGGCTAAACTGATTTGGGAAATGTATTGCGTCCCCTCTTAGATTAAATACCGAGAGAATATCATGAGGATCAGAATTCTTTCTAGGTAAATACCAAGACAGCTCAACCATTCCGTCACTTATGCAACGACTATTTGACCCGTTTTTGCAGTCCCAATGTACAAAAGTTGGGTGGCCGGAATCATCTAAGAACGTGTTGAGTATTTTGGACTTAGATTGATCGATTAGATCCCCCAGTCGTACGAAGGAGACGAAATGACTGGGAGCATTTAAAGCCGGAGATTCCTTACTGTTACCGTCTCTGCTTGTCCACGATAACGATATGTTCATAAGGGGCATCAAGGAAATTTCATACGTTTTCATCTTAAAATTAGGAATAACTAAGGGAATAGCTAATCTACACATGAAAAGACTTCTGGCGATTGCTTGCTTAAGTGTCATGTTACAGATTTGGTATACTAACAAAAAATACTCCATTGGATTAGGTCGAGACTGGTCGTCATCCTCGCTGTCGTCACTGTCCACAGCTGCATCGTCTGCTGAAACCTCCTTGCTGGTTTGTGTCAATGCTGGCAGGTCATTGTCCCGAGTGTTAAAGTTCAGCATTAACAGCCCTTTCAGATATTGCTGTATGTGGCTCCATGACAAGTTCGGACTTTCCTTTAGGTCATCCGGTCCGCCTGCCATCATGATGTCCCTCACATCTATTTCCATGGACGGGATGTTGAGGTCTTCCATGAGGTTCTTTGCAGCTTTGCATGAGTCTCCGACCGAAATAACACGTATTTCTCCGGGCGTTTGAGAAACTCTTGTGATATCCTTAAATGTTTGCAGCAGTTCTATAAAGCAAATTGTTTACTTTAATATTGAGGTCGAAATGCGTCACTTAATCGACACATGGTTTGTTCAGAGGGTTAGGCCGAGTGAACGCAATATGAGTAAAACTTTCGTTGTCTAGTTTCCTTAAATGCTACTATCTAACTGACCTTGTGATTGGACATTCTTCCGTCTCCTTCCTACAAACATCCCCTCTAGGCCATGGCCTGAATCACCAGCATCATGTGGCTGCATCATATCTTCATAGACAGAATTGATAGTTACATTAAGTAGAGGAATAGTGTGTAACTGGTAATACTATAACCGTGACATCAATTGTTGATAACAAGCGCTTATGGGCACTCGTAAATGCACTACGATAACGATGTTCTGTAATTGTGCGCATATGCTATGAAATAATCGCGCATGATATGTTACTACAACATTTAAAATACGCTTACTTGTATAGATAAAAGATGATCCACAGGCATCTAACTATTGTCAATAAGCTGATACACGTATTATCGTTATTTCGTGATAAGTATCGTTATGTCTATGTCAGTAATGTACCAAGACATCTCTCGAACACAAGTCCTTACATACATGTGCCGTCTTATTGAGCGACGCGGGGCTTGCAAGTAATTTGAGCGTTGGGTGGGAGAGTATGATATATCATGTCATCATGAACTTAACTTAAATCAACTTGAGATGGTCTCAGCTATAAAGGCTGACAATCACTCGTTTGCTTGTAATTGTACTTCACCTGTGGAGAATGCGTAAATCGTTCTTCAAAACTCGCTTAATTCACTACCAAAATTCTGCACAATAAAATCAAGCATAATTGGTTCATTGAATGCTAAAGTGCACGTGCGATTATGTTAAATAAGTGCGTCTAAACTTTCCTTTGCCTCCTCTATGCTTACAAAATCCCACCCTCTTGGTATGAGTTCAACTTTAAAGTGAAAATGCTGGGACATCTCAATAGGGAATTTTCCGATCACGTATTTCCAAGATGTAATCAAATGCAACTCTGTTTGTGATGTGATTTTCGATTCGCTATAGGACAGATGATAGCACTTACAGAGTCAGCATAACGGATAATCACAGCTTTGATTACTGATCATGATTTATTGTGAATTAAATCTAATACTTCGTGACCCATTGACGAGCATAGTCGGCTGCAGGCTAATACCCCTACTTCCAATGGCGTTCAATGTCGCCAAACCATCCAAAGTCCAATTAATTTACTTAAACCATTTCTATCGACTCTAATCTCTGTGCCGTCTCTGAATTGCATGACCTTAATACTTCTGTTGGCAACAGATTTTATCAAACGGGAATGGTCAAGAAAATCAAACCACTGTTGGTATTTCGATATATTTGATAAAAAAAACTCCCACGCACATGTCGAATAAGGAATTCAAAAATGAACACCCCTTTTATTCTACACATTTATTGAAATCAAAGAATTTCAAATTAGACCAGTCGTATTGATTTGAGTGAAAGTTGTGAATCGAATATTTTAAAGACGGTTCCTGTCCTTTATGTGTCACCTCCTTTAAATGTTGGCTAACGCAGTTTGAGGGAAATAATAACGAGGAGTACATAAAGTCTATTCATGTTTTCTTTATTAAAATATCACATGGGTTTTTTATATTATACTAACATAGTATATACATATATGTACATGTATTCACTTGTAAAAGTACACAGTCTTATCTACGACAATTTCGTTAGCTTGTTAATTGTACTTTACCTGTGAAGAATGCGTAAATCGTTCTTCAAAACTCGCTTAATTCACTACCAACATTCTGCACAATAAAATCTAGCATAATTGGTTCATTGAATGCTAAAGTGCACGTGCGATTATGTTAAATAAGTGCGTCTAAACTTTCCTTTGCCTCCTCTATGCTTACAAAATCCCACCCTCTTGGTATGAGTTCAACTTTAAAGTGAAAATGCTGGGACATCTCAATAGGGAATTTTCCGATCACGTATTTCCAAGATGTAATCAAATGCAACTCTGTTTGTGATGTGATTTTCGATTCGCTATAGGACAGATGATAGCACTTACAGAGTCAGCATAACGGATAATCACAGCTTTGATTACTGATCATGATTTATTGTGAATTAAATCTAATACTTCGTGACCCATTGACGAGCATAGTCGGCTGCAGGCTAATACCCCTACTTCCAATGGCGTTCAATGTCGCCAAACCATCCAAAGTCCAATTAATTTACTTAAACCATTTCTATCGACTCTAATCTCTGTGCCGTCTCTGAATTGCATGACCTTAATACTTCTGTTGGCAACAGATTTTATCAAACGGGAATGGTCAAGAAAATCAAACCACTGTTGGTATTTCGATATATTTGATAAAAAAAACTCCCACGCACATGTCGAATAAGGAATTCAAAAATGAACACCCCTTTTATTCTACACATTTATTGAAATCAAAGAATTTCAAATTAGACCAGTCGTATTGATTTGAGTGAAAGTTGTGAATCGAATATTTTAAAGACGGTTCCTGTCCTTTATGTGTCACCTCCTTTAAATGTTGGCTAACGCAGTTTGAGGGAAATAATAACGAGGAGTACATAAAGTCTATTCATGTTTTCTTTATTAAAATATCACATGGGTTTTTTATATTATACTAACATAGTATATACATATATGTACATGTATTCACTTGTAAAAGTACACAGTCTTATCTACGACAATTTCGTTTGCTTGTTAATTGTACTTCACCTGTGAAGAATGCGTAAATCGTTCTTCAAAACTCGCCTAATTCACTACCAACATTCTGCACAATAACATCTAGCATGATTGGTTCATTGAATGCTAAAGTGCACGTGCGATTATGTTAAATAAGTGCATCTAAACTTTCCTTTGCCTCCTCTATGTTAACAAAATCCCACCCTCTTGGTATGAGGTCAACTTTAAAGTGAAAATGTTGGGACATCTCACTAGGGAATTTTACGATCACGTATTTCCAATATGTACACGAATATAACTCTGTTTTGGGTGTGATTATCCATTTACTATGATATTTGTGATAATTACAAAATTTATGTTTGCGTTTATTCAGCTTAAACTGAATCTTTTTTGTAGCCACTTTAGAGTAACAGTCTCCATATAAGGCCATCGATCGTTTACCCTCTACTTTGTGGCCGTGTATTATAAAATCTGGCCTGTGTTGCAGGCATCGATGATGGGATTCCTCTTTTTCAAAATGATTGTTAGCTGACATTTGGCAAGGCTCGCCACAGAAGGGACATTTACCTGAACATCCCCAGAATTTATAGACTATAGTTTCTATCCATTTGCGGGTCAAACCCCGCTCTTGCAAATCACATGAACTAATCTTTGCTATTAATTCGTTGACAATAGTTTCTAACTTAGCCTTGATTTCTTTATTAAAGCTTTGGACATCTTTTATGACCCAAGAGCTAGGAACTGAAGACAACTCTGCGGTGATGACTGATTGAAAAATAATTGATTCTGCAGACTCCCAAAATTTGTTTACCCAGGTAGATACTTGTATATCTTGGGTATTAAAGAGAGAATCCATTTCAGACATAGTCCTTTTCAGCATTTCCATCACGGATGATGACAATTTACTAACGAAATGGTTGTCCTTGAGGATATCACATACATATGATTGTATCAAATCAGCAGCTAAATCACGAGGGTTGGCAAAATACTTTAAATAATCTTCGGCTGTGCCTTTCTCAGCCAGAGTAACTAAAATGAATTTGAGAAATTTCCTTTTACCTCTAATTTCCTCATATAATGATCGCCTCATATGGGAGGGTAACAGAATCGTGAGATGCTGGGTAACTAAGTTTTTAAATCTAGCGCATATGTGATCTATGGAACTTTTATGCACGCCAACCCTATTGACAGTATCACTAAATAGATGCCAGAGACGTGCTCTATACTCATTCATTTCAGGCCCCATATTAAATGTTTTCTGATTTTTATCAAATAGGAAAGGAAAAACTGCCTCAGCCGCCTTCCCAGCTAGGAAGATACGAAAAAAAGGCAGCGGCTGTACCTTCACATCATCATCTATAATGTTCCCCTCTATACAGCTCAATACCAAAGTAAATAAATATTGTATGCTGGTGATACTGTAGGGAGTAGATGCATCCTTTGCCAAAAATGTATTAATGCAGTTGGACATGTTCTCATTGACAATGGCTAGGCAACTTTTACCTCCTTCCTTCCATTTAACATGATTTGCATCATAGATCCTGGAGTTCTCTGCATCCGTTACCGATATAAAATCTGGCTTTAGTGAAGCATATCTAATATGTACCCATTTATTTGGACTTTTATGATTTAATCTTAGCTTATCAATAATTTCTCGTGATATGGCTTGCTTATCATAAAATTGTTCATACATCACTCTTGATATGTCGTCAGTGATGGTTTTAATGGTGTCTGCAGAATCGTGAGCAGTGGTTACTGGGGCTAGCCTCACCCATAACTCATCAAAGGCGGCTTTTATAGAATAATTCGAACAGTCTGACTCGGACAAACTCTCGGCTAGACTCAGGGCTCTTTGTGCAAGCACCTTTTTATGGCTAGACTCATCTTTTCTTGCACGGTTGGCGTGCTTTTTATCAACAATCAGGGCATGTACCCGACTGAGCGATTCTTGTAGACAAGCCTCAATTTCGGATTCTTGGAGGGCTTGTTTTTTCTTCAGCCATTGATTCATAGTTGCCGAATGGATGTGATGTATACAGAATTCGGACAAAAGTTCGGCGAACTTGCCTACTAAAGTTGCATTCACAGAATCAAGATCTGCTCTAATAATGACCATTGCTCTCTTTGTGTTGGATGAAAATGATTCAGCTTGATCAGCTTGATCTTTTTCCCACTTCACAAGGTCTTCCCTAACACCGGATAGAAGCTCCCGGCATTTACTATCTAATTCATGATGTATTCGTATTTCCATACAATTTTTAAAACAGAAGACAAAATTCTCTTTTAAAATGGCTTCCCAGAGATCACGAAGATAATCTATAAACACTTGGAATACCTTGAAATGTCCTCCCTTCATTTGTCTTAGAGACAGTAAAACACTTTTCTTCACCTCAAATACAGCCTCACTGTAAGCAGACTTTACATAACCCATGGGGGGAGTGTCTTGATATAAATCGGGAAAGAAAAATATATCAGTTGTGCAATCAAATTTGATGATCTGATTGAAATTGTCGATGCCAACTATTGATTCTTGCTTTGCCGACTCTCGAGTCATCTCATCCAGATAGTCCTGCAAGTTACGGCAAGCCGTCAGATTCTGATCTTTGGCATTTGCTGCTGGCACATTCTGATGGACAAAAAGGCAGCGCTTGTTCATATTAAATTGTCTATGAACTTGAGCCATTCGGAAAAAAGCAGTCACTGCTATTTGCATGACGTCACGCATCTCAGAATAGTTTTCTCCTTTTATATTTATCATGATTACGTCACTTATTCCGATGACAAATGTAGCCAGCTCGTTGTCATGGAACTTACCAGTTTTCTGGTCTAGCTCAGCAGATCTCAGCCCCTCTGTATCCAGCACAAGTGCATAATCAAAAGGCATGCCTTT